>JAUZNJ010031282.1:0-14306 GCA_034780135.1 Jordanella pulchra | reverse complement strand
AGGGCTCCAGCCCAGGAGACCCAAGGCGCACTCTGCTGGAGGAAAGATGGAGCGACAGGCTCCGGATCCCAACAGTTTGCTTCATAGCATTATCTTTAGCATAAGAGCTTTAAAATAAATTTTAATTTATAGTCTCCCAGAAATGTCCTTGACTTCAAGTCTTTTTAGCTTTTCCTGAATTGTTTTAATTCACAATACATTCCGTATATACTTATCAGCAATTCTGGTTTCGGAGTCAAAAATGAAAATTAAGAATACCAGCTGACTGAACCAATACTTTAAGTGAAATTATAAATTTTACATTTTTGTTGAATATTAGAGTTTTCCCCTTTAGGAATTCTCAAAGCTAATATTAATATGTAAACAAATGTATGAGCTATACTGCACTATTCCTTTTTTATAACAGTCTTCTCCAACACTTCTGGAAATTAACACCTCCAGCGTATATGAGAACAAAGGAGCATGGCGGCAGAGGATATGGGCAGCTAAGTGTAGGATATCTCCTGCTTCACTTTGCTCTATGCTAATCAGTAGGCATAGTTAAGATTCATAAACTGTCTATATTAAGTTGTACACTTCTGGTGAAAGGTCAAACATATTTACTATAACGCTCAAAGTTTTGTTTCTGTCGCCTCAAATTATGCCTGGACAACAGGCTGTAAAGATTTACCTTGTCAACTATAAACAGGTAAGAAAGTTTAGGTGGGGTCAGCCACAAACACATACCCACATATCCCCTTCTGTCTTTACACAAATCCTTTCAGGGCTTCTGGCAGCAGTTTCCTGCTCTTTCATCTGGCTCCCTTGTGGTAGGACTATTAGCCTGAGCCTGTATACCTGAAAGTGTTTGAGAGGCAGCTGGCTTTGGACGCTCATTGCCTGCACGGGCCCAGGGGCTGCTGGGACCTGGGAACGCTGGCACCAAATACCAATGGGTAATTAGACCTTCATTCAAGAGCGAATGTGGCAAGCATTAGACACAAGGCTCTTTCCGGTTCAATTCATATCTTCATCCTGCCTTCCTTCCCCTTCTAACAACTGCACTCCATCCTCTCGTTTTTTTCTACTCTACTTGTCTCTTGTTTTTCCTCCTTTAGACTACTGATGATGCCCTAAGCATAGAGTGTCCTTAAGGGTGAAAATGATTTAAAAAGATAGGATATATAATTTTGGAAACAAAAATGTATTTTCAAATTGTAGATCTTTACATACAACAGTGATTTAAAACTGTAGAAGAGAGGACATTTTGCCTTCTCAGTGAAAAATGATCACTACTATCTTAAACCGGAAAAACTGTTTATCTATGATATCATGCTTAATTTTATCTCTATGGTGCTACTGTATGCTTACTTTGTCATCTCAGTTGTGAGAAACATGATGGCGGTAGTTTCTCATGTAAAAGGAAAACTATCTGGAGGCCGCTTCCAGTTTTGTGGTAAAAGGTGACATAACCCATAATTCCACTCCAACCACAATGTTCTTTGATCACATGTTCCTCTCTGGTGCTGCGAGGGCTGCTCACATGATACAAACCAGTTGCAAATGACAAATGGCTGAACATATAGAAAGGTTAGGATCAAGGCTGGCAGGTTTTTTGTTTTTTATTCTGGAAACGCAAACATATTTAGAGGATCTTTAAAAGCTGGAATAAAAACCTATAAACAAAACAGTTCATGTTACTCTGAAAGAACTTCAAGAAGTAAGAAACATATCAGTCTTTGGTTAGGCATAAGATATGAAGTAAATTAAACTAAATATGAATCTATCAAGAACCCTGTGGTTACGCAAGACATATAGGCAGCAATACAATATTTTAAAGTTGATGTGATAGAAACAGGAAAAATTAGAAAACCTAAGAATATGTGCAAGTTTGACAAGGACCATATAATGATGGCTTGGCAGATGATGACAAGCTTCTCCAAAACTGCATCTCTTCAGGGCTGTCCCAGCTCAGCAGTTAGTAACTTTGGTGGCTGTCCATAGTGGTCATTGGGCAGAAGGTGGGGGACATCCTGGACAGGTTGATTGTCCATCATAGGGCAACAAACACACTCAAGTTTGTATTTCTATCCATATTAAGACCTTACGTTGACTCAAATTCATTTAAGTTATTGCATCTATGCCTAACCCTGACATAACCCTAACCCTAGCCATTTTAAGTATATTCCTAACCCTAGACCTAAACTTAACCTAAAGTCAATTTACACCATGCCTCTAAACCATCTCTCCGGCATTAAAAATGGGGTCCACATCATTCGGACTAGCCTATGAACCCCACAAGACCTGTTGGTCCTCAGAAGGTTAGTAAATACACCAAAAACAGTCCTAAATAGGTAGCACAAACAAGTATATAGCAAACAGGCCAGGATATAGTCTTTAATTAGTTATTTTTTTGTGATTTCCAGGTATATCCTTATAAAACATTGCCACTATAGAACCAATATTGTCTTCATCAAAAGTTGAGTTAGTTTAAGCATTTGATCAGGCAGCCACCTGCCAGCCTTTCTTTAGTGGTTTTTTTAATCACATCCCACTAGAGAGAGACACAGAGATCGAAGTAGAACTTTCATGAATGACTCTATGTCTCTTCAGTCACGAAAAATAGATATTTCTTTGTTTTCATATAATTGAGTAATTTGTTGCTAAAAATCAATAAATACATTATGAATTGTTATATTGAAACAATCTGACTTTAAATAGTATTTGGACTCAAAGACAACAATAAGTTTGAGGATATAAAATCAATTAGACGTAACCAATCATAAAGACAAAAGAGGTATTCCCTCTGTAAATTCTACTATCACAGGTAAGGATGCAGTAAATAGTCTGACAAGCTGTTCTTTGTCTACAGTGAATGAAAGCAGAAGGCGAGAGAGGATGCTGCTTTTAGCGGTCAGAGGAAAAAAAAAAACACAAGGTCCAGATTTGCATAAACAGGAGCACAAAAGAAAAGGGGGGTTAGGAACAAAACAGAAAAAAGGCGTTGTCAACAGGACCCCCTAGTGAGGAATTTCAATTTCATATATCTAATTATCACTGTCAGATGGAGAGAAGTGACAAAAAGCTGCCTTTGTTCTCTATCTTTATCTCCCACATCTCTCTCAATTAATTTCACCATACGAATATGACTAATTGTCTCTGTGCAGCTTTGCAGCCACATAAATAATAATTTTGGCCCATGTTTGAGTTGCGGGGGTGTTGAAGCGTCAATTTATGATATTTGGACACAAAGGACTGTGCATAATTCAGGTGATCACATCAGCAGGCCAATGCAACCTCTCTGCAGGCATCACCCTCGACTGGCAGCTTCTGAGCGCAAATAATACCTCCATACTTTCCCTCTCTTTTGTAAAGGACAGTGTTATCTACCTTGTTTCTATCGCCTGGATTGTTTCTTTGTTGGAAAGCAGAGATATTAGCATCATAATCAAACAGAGAGAAAGAAGTGCCAATGATAGCTGAGTTATGCAAAGTATACGAATCATCTGTGATGAAGGTATGCAACTTTTATATGCAGCATTTAGTTCCGTTGAGTCTCCTGTAACTTGCAAACTGGATTAAAAAATATTATTTCTGACAAGTAAAAAATGCTTAATTTGTCACATGCAGGTGCATCTGGTGAAGGTTTCTTTTTAACTGGAATCTTAACTTCAACCTGTGAACCATTACATTTATCAATCACACAAATCTCTGTCCTTTTTAAGAATCAAACAATTTTCATTCTACAAAAGACAGAGTTTGCTCTTAAAACCACCATGCTCAATTTACATTTTCAAAATAACGACCCTCTACACCTAGTTTTGCCATTCTTTCATGAGGAACCTGCTATCAAGTGATTTTAATAAATGTTGATCACTAATGTGGCAAGGTGCACACTACAGAGGGCCTGGGCGGGGTTCGATCCTCAGACTCCCGGGTGAAAGTCATACGTGTCGGCCAGTCAGCCAAAGTGATATCCCCTTGGCCAAATAGCCAAGGCGCATGATCTATTAGATGCATAGTGACAGGACCCCACACTGTCACAATTCAAAGGAATTATTTCCCCAATCTTTATTGCAGAGTTGTTCTTATAAGGCACATTGGAGGGTTTTCCTGTATAAACAGTCAGTTTAAAGTAAACTTGCAGTATCTCTAAGAGATTTAAATCCAGACTTCGTGACAGAATAACAAAAAGCATCAGAGCTTGTAGTCCTGCATGAAAATGGTGTGTAATGGCCTTAATTCTCCTGCTGCACTACCCAATTGGAGCTGTTTGATTTTTTGGAAGAAAGCAGAATTTATGGATCCAGTAATTGCGATCCAGGTCCAACTCCACTACCATCGTATTTGCACCTCTATTTATCTGTCTTTCTTCTGCTGCAATGTTGTTTATTTTATGCCAATTATAAACTGAAACACACCATCAAAGAAGTCCATGTTCACACTGCATCCGGAAGCGACGCTAATCCAATTTATTTTCCCATATGCGACCTTTATCTGATCTTTACATGACAACCTGAATATCATAGACCAATTTTTTTCAAATTCGACCCAGGCCACTTGGCTGGGTGGTCCTAAAGCCGATACATCTGATGTTCTTAAATACGACCTGTGTCTGGACGGTCAGGTTGAATTCATCTGACCTGAACGTCATTAATAATCAACAAAGGTCACTATTCTGTGGACGATAACGTGGAGAGCAGTCTTTATTTTGGACCTTGAAAAGATCCAACTGCAGTGGTTGAGGTTTGGAAAGAAATTAAAGATCACTAGAGGCAATCCAGCACTACCTTCTATGTTTACTTCCATGTCCGCTTGTGATGTCATTGTGTCCTCTACTGCGCATGCGGGACTCTTAGCTTTCAGTTCACACAAGATATGACATACAAGTCGCATATTTTTGAAAATTTTAATAACCTTGCAAAACAATCTGATTTCACAGAAAAATCGGACTAGAGCATTAAATCCTGCAGTGTGAACGTAGCCTAAGTTCCTATTGTTTCACATAATTATTTTCTCAAATTATTGGGGATGTTTGAGACGTGCGTGGCCTTATAGATGGCTTTCTGTTTCAATACTGTTACTTTATGTGTTCTATAATTTCTTTGGATCAGAAGTGATCTGTCGCTTCTTGAAGTCTTTTAGTCTAGTTTATGTTGTCAGCTTGGTTAAGTGATTTCTTGATTATACAGGTTTGACTGCAATCAGACCTGGGGTATGATTAGAGAAATTGAACTCAGCTTTCATCAAAAAATATGGCTGATCACAGTAATTCATGCTGTGAAGGGGGGTATTGCTTTTTCATATTGACCCAGGTGGCTTGAAGTAGTTTTTTTATTTTTCTTTGATACTCCATTTTGCATTTTCTCTGTTTATCTAAGATTATATTTTATTTCCTAGAATAATAAATGAGGAATACCAAAACAAATATACACTCATGTTAATTCCTCAGAACAAAAGTGATGACATTTGCTTATCCTGTCAAATGTGCCTCTAAAAAAAACATTCGACAAAACTTAAACATAATGAGGCAAACATCTGAAACCTGTCTTAAATAACACATAAGCTGAGCTTTGAAACTCCAACCATAAAACCAACTCATTCACTCAAGAGAGAGACAAGGAGGGCTGAGTGAGGAGGGAGGTTATTGTTACATTTCATCAGGCACATTCCTTCTCTGTGGACTCTTGACCAGTTGCCATAGCATCTCATTTGACTAGTTTTGATATGAACTCTTTCTGCCCTCTACCTCCATTTGTTTTTGCAAATCATTATACCATATTACCAAGATGACTGCAATATACAAGATTCAACAATATATTCTAAACAATTCCCTACCAATTATAAACCTATCAAAAATAATACATTACCGCCATTCAATCACTGACTATGCAGGTTTGGTTTGGTTATAAAAGAAAACAGTTGTACCTTGCTAAGGTATTCACATCCTTTGAACTTTTCCTTTTCCTTCACAATTATGCTACAATTGAACATTCAAATTTATATTTATATGAAACATTAGGTATACCAAGGCCCAGCACCCTCTAAATAAAGCTGTTCTGTGAATGCCTGAATGGACTGTTATAGATGATCATTAAACAACTCGCACCAAACATTGATGAAAAATATGAAAACACAGGTCAGGGAAAAGGCTGCACTGAAGTTTAAAGCAGGGTTATATTCTAAATCAATACAATTGGGTTTAGCAACACATTCTTACACCCAACTATTCTAATGTTTAGGTAAAGCCCCGTACACGTCAAG
Source organism: Jordanella pulchra (assembly GCA_034780135.1). NCBI lineage: Eukaryota > Metazoa > Chordata > Actinopteri > Cyprinodontiformes > Cyprinodontidae > Jordanella > Jordanella pulchra. Next base: position 8,063 of record JAUZNJ010031282.1, on the reverse strand, counting down.
TACTGACGCAATTGAGATACATCTCTTGTCATATACTGATATTGTGGACATTGTATCATATGACAAACAGATTACCCGCTATAAATTTCCTTTCTTACATTTTTTAAATTTTGACGAGTTATTGCCACAACCTCTCACGCACCTTGCATATCAATAAATGTCGAAAGGGGAACCCGTTTTGACAAAGCGCCATTTTTTGACGAGTGGGGAGTGATAATGTCTTAGATTTAAAAATCTCACAGAGCACTTTTCAATCCATGGCACAAGCTAATGTAATTTGTAAGGCAGGCAAAGAGTTGCAATAGTTAGAGAATGGTTTACAAATAGTTATTATTATAGAAAAACTGTTGATAATCACAGCTAAGGTGGAATTTATTTACAGGACAATTATGAACTGTGTGCATTGAAAATCATAAAGCTTCATAAAGCTTCTATAAGTTTTAAGAAAAATTGTTTAGAAGGAACGTCGGTAACAGCCATATAGAGTACACAGCAGACATGTAAAATCGAAAGCTCAAGTCAGAGTAGGCCAAAAGTGTTGGGCCTAGAGGAAACACAAATGTTTAGGGAAATGTAACCTTACATATCTCTGTAAAAACACCATTACTCCAGTAAAGCATGGCCACATTATTATGCAGAGGTGCGTTCCTCAGCAGGGAAAGGACAGTTTCATGAGTGGATGGACCTAAATACTAAAGGAATTTATGAGAAAAAAAATACTGTTAAAGCAGGATAGAAGTTCCTCTAGAACAACCATAAACACCAAAAATACAATGGGGTAATTTAAAGAAATAAGAAGAATTGGACTGACTTGTTCAGACTTAGATGTAACCCTAACTTCTCTTATAAAAGTTTGTTTAAATCATCAAATTGTGTTAGAATTTTATTAAGACTGGCTTTTTAGGTAGGTTTTTGTCTAACAGCAGTTTCTCTTTGATGTTCGTTTAATTTGTAAATGATGTGCTTCAACATTCATCAACTGTTAGCTAAAGTAAGCACGCCTGTTTTTTCTCCTTCATTTTGCTTGGCTGAACAGGCCCTTTGTTAGTGTTCTATCAAATAACATATAACACAACTTTTAGAAATGTGTGTTTTGTGTAAAAAAAAATCTTTAAAAATGGCTATTTAGTCAGAGCCCAACATGTTGAATTGCGAAATACAAAATGTCACTCTAATTACAGCAGAATAATTTTGTCAGAAAACTTTCCACACACATTAATTAGCATTTTTCCATCAAGAGTCAATTGTTTGCAAAAAATGGTGATAACAAAAGGAAAAGAAATTGATTAGCATTCAGGGTATAAATGGTTCCATGACAAGGGCTGTTAAGTTTGAAATTAACATGTAAACAGTTGGAAAGTCTCCACTGCCACCCCCACCACCCCTGCCTCCCCCTCCCTCTTTCCTCAACCCCCACCACTGGTTCCCTTTTAACGCCTTGATAAATATACATAAAGCCTCACACAAAGGCTGCCTTGTTCTTTTAAATGGGCAACTTTTTAATGGAGACATATATTTGCGGGATTATATCAGCATTCAGTTGCAAATTCTGAGTTTAATACTGCAGTTGGAGCAGTCTATGAATAAGAGTATCATTTGAATGCAAGGAGAACACCTGGTGCTGTGGGGCTGTACTGTGAGAGGGGGGCTTCAAGCTGACCTGGCGACTGTGCCAAGACTTCCCCTGCTCTCAGTCTTTCCATTCAAAGTCTTCTCAGCATTCTCTATGGCACTGCAGACTGTACCAACAAATCCATTGTAATCTTTGTAAACAAGTTGTGTTTCCAGTTAGAGATGAATACTTTTACACTAAAACTTTATATTTAATTTTACCTGCAACTTAAAAGTATTCCCACACATTATTAGAGAAGGTGTCATAATTATATGTTTTGTTATGTTCTACCTTTTAAAACCCCTAAAAAAAGAAAATACAGGGACAATACTTGGACTGATCCCTTTAATTTTCTTTGGGTACATAGATAATTCCTAAAAGCAATTTCAGAACAAAAAAACTAAGGAATGCACTCAGAAGCACTACAAAGCCAACTTAAACCGGATAAAAAAAAACCTAAAAAAAAATAAAAAAAAGAAAAAAAAAAACTTTTTTTGTATTGGATGCATGAGAACAGAAAATGGAGGGCTTTGAGGTGGGGGGTGCCGTGCAGGGAACTACTAGTACTATTCGGAGGAGAGAGGAAGGGGTCCAGGGTCTATTCGTATGCACCTCGCATCCACTCAACACACAATCAGCCCTGTATTGCGTTTTGCAAATTTATACCCAGGATGTTGGTTTAGAGTGTTTCCCTGAAAAAAAAAAAAGAGTAAGACAGGGAGAGAGAAAGAACGCAAGAGAGGATTTTTTTTTCAACTAAGTGTCTGCTTTCATGAGCAAGAGTGATTGAGGCACACAAACAAACCTTTGTTTCCTAGCTCACAGATGCAAAGCTGTGCAAGCTCTGATTTACGCCCCTCCCTGCAACTTATTTGCACTTTTTCTAATAGTTTGAGACTAAGATGGTATAAAAGAATACGGTTATTGAAAACCATGTGTCAGGAAAATAAAACATTATTACTGTTAGCCATATCCCTCATATTTTATGGATCCATTTGTCTTTCCTTCTCAAACTACTTGTACGGGGCAATGTTTGCAGTCACTAAAAAGCTGTATGGTATGCCAAGTCATTCAACTTAAGGTAAAGAACCGTCATTCTTCTTTGCACTTTTGGTTTAATACAAACACAAAAAGGTTTTTAGATTTCTTTTTATTTTAATAGATGAACGTCTGGAGGTATTTTATCATAGCAATCCTTACTATGCACTCTTCCTGATGTTTCAGATCCCGACTTTCCACACAGCTTTCAAGGGAATTTATGGAATAGATATAATCAGCAAAGTTATGAAGGAAATAGAAAAGTGTATGAATTTAAAGTGGATAATAGTAAAAACCTAAAATATGTGGCACAGTTTTATTTAACCCCTCAGAGTGAATACAGCCTAGAACCCCCTGTGGTTGTAATTACAGCTGGACAGTATTGGTTGAATGAATCAGGTTAAGTTTTCTGGTTATGCCTTTTTTACATGAGGAACATGAAGGGGATCGGCTCAGCTTGAGGTGGTTTAGAGGTAGTTTAATTTCTTGGTAAACAAAATGTTCACATTTAGGGATTTTTAGGCAGAATGATCCACATTTGGATCAAGTATGCAAGTTTGCAAAGATTTAAATCTAAGTTACGATGTTAGACATAAGTGCTTTAAATCGCCTTCTGCTTTACTTGATTCAAGAGAATGTTAAGTAACAACTCAAGCCCAAACCCTTAAAACAAACAGATTTAATCTTAGTTGTTTGTTTTTGTTTTATACCTCTTTTTTATTATTTCTATATATGAAGCCAAATATGCATTTTATTATTTTTAATATGTGTGTTCTTAAAAAGAGTCATAATTGTAATAAAAAGAAACATGTAGATGTTCAGAAATGACTGTGGTTCCAAACATAGCAAAATGTAATGTTTCTCACTCAAAGATTAGGACTTGGTTCACTTACTGACAAAGATATGTGATTGACGGAAGCTATTTTGGACAATTATAAAAAAAACAGCTTGTCTAAGCAGCGATAACAATAGAGAAACACATCCAGTGGTCAATGTATGTCTAGGATTTTTTGTCATAAATAAACCAAAACCAGACCTGTAGGGCTGTGAGCCTTATTTGAAATACTAATGTAAATTATAAACATAAATCGGTTCATTTTAACATGAAAACCAGTCGTCGTTAACTAAAAGCTGGTTCAACAACAACCATGGTGCAACTTTTTGTACTCTAAAGAGTCCCATTGAATGAGTGAGTATTTTGGATTAATATTTTTGGACATTTTTTAGCTGAATCAAAAAAAAATGTCTGTAATTAACAGTTTTCAAGTCTTCAAAGAGATTCTAAATTAGATCTTTGAGTGAGTGTTTAATGGACCATTGTAAGAGAATTTGCTTTGATCTTATCTGTATAGGAAGTAAAACTTCCCCTATCATAGGTTATGTTTTGAATTCAAAGTCCTACGTCAGGCTAATAAATCGTGAGGAGAGACAGGGTGCGTGAAATATTACATGTACTAAAATATCGAAAGGAGTGATTTGCTTTATGTGGGGTTCTACTTTTCTCCAAATTTTCACATTTCATTACCCAGTCTGGAGGATTGGTGGATGAACTCAGGAATTCTCTACTGGCTTGCTTTAAACTGAATCCTTCTACTGCAAGTCTGGCTGAATGTTTCAGGTAATCAGCTGAGATGCTAATTTCTCCCCTTGTTTCGAGTTATTTAAACCTCTAGTTTTCTCTCAGGAATCCCCTGTAATTATCTGTGTCCCCCTCATCTTCCCTCTTCTTGTATAGTACAGCATCCTCACAGTCTCATCCTGCTGCCACCTTGTTGTACTGTTTGAGTAGCAAACAGTTAGAGTAACACAAGTTAAGTTCTGACCAAAACACTTAATACCAAATACAAAAAAAGGTTCAATAAATTCCACAGAAGTTATTACTGAGATAAAGTCTGAACAATTTTCGGTCTATGAATACTTTTCAACGGTGCTGAGCATTTTATTGCACGTGTTGCATTAGATTCAGGTGCAATGTTTGCTATGTTCCAAAAATACTTAACTCTTTAGGCCAGTAACAGCTTGTTTATGTCAATCCCAATTAATAATTAGTTTAATGATCTGAGTGCTTGACATGTGCCCTGGACAAATGGGGGCAGAAAAATCTGCACAAATGCTGCTTGCATAAATCTACCGTTTCAACTGAAGCTGAAGGGGGGGGGACATGGGGGAATTATGGGACTCAGATGTGTGTGATTGTCGGTTCCCCGGGCTCCCAGGGTTGCAGAGTTCAGAGAAAAGCCGATTACTGCTCTCCCTCAGGTCAACCATTCATAAATAAACACTGGGAGAGCCTGAGGTGCCGTGTTTTAGTATGATTAGCATATCATACAGCCTATCGACATGGTACTTATCATATTACAGCACGGCCGTCCTCTGAGCACGCGGAGGTTACTTGTACGGGGTTGCTGAGCATACATCTCTGTTCATTAGGAGATTCCTCAAGGGAGAGAATAAATCATATCATCACGTGGTTATGGCAGCCCAGGCGTTTGACTCAGTCATACAGCGGTTAACCAGAGCCTTCAATAATCCAGACAGGCACTGACAGCTAGCTTTACAATGAGGAGAAGATGAGGAGTCTTATGGTAGGCTCACTGATAGGAGAGGATTACACCAAGAGACATAGTTGTGGTACTTATTAGACATTTCTTTGACATTTTAAATTTGTTTTGTTTAATGTCTATTTAATCTTATTTTTATTCATTCATCTGCATGTTTATGTAGCTGACTTTGTATCTTTTGATGTTTTGTTGGCAAATTAAGGACACAATTAGTCGTAGTGTCATTAGGCTAGCATTTAAAGGTTACAACATGATGGTATTATTTCATTTGCCACAAAGCCAAAAGACTGAAATACATTTTTAATGGTTCAGTGTGAATTCTAATGATATAAAAAAAAATATTGGAAAACCATTATTTGCAAAAAAAAGACTCAAAGAGGTTTGTTTGAACAACATGCACAAGAACTGAAAGTAGGATCTTCACACAATTGTTCTTGCCAAACAACACCACTTTTTACATAACAAGTCACATTTAAGCACAGTTCTCGTGTCATTAAACATTTGGAGGGAACAAAAACTCTCAGATGAGAAACGTTTAGAAAAAAAATATTATTTTGTAAGAAGATTCTTACCTTTTTTCATGAACGAAAATTATTGATTACCAGTGTTTGTATGTGCAGACAGAGCAGGGAAAATTTGCCGTTACATATTTCTTCTTTGTGTATTTCTTCCTAACTCTTAAAGGGTAAAGGTGAATCATCAAAAAAAACCCAAAAAACTATAAAGCGTAACGATTTGTTAAATTATGAATTAACTGGAAATAGCAATAATGTATTGGTTCAGTTTTGGTCAGCACACCCTATACTGAATTCTGTCTGGTCTGCAGATTTGCGAAATGATGTGTGACAATACTAGCAGACCAAAAGACCTCAAAAAGCAACACCTCATGCATTAATAATACCAAAACAGAGGAACAACAAATCCATTATCCACGATCTGAGGAAACATAACTGTAAGAAAACTTTCTGAGGGGTGACTGGGAAGCAGCTTTACTCCATATGCATATGTAGCTCATCCACAAGATCAAAAAAAGAACCCAAAACATCTAAATCAATACAGCTTGCATTTCCTTTGGTAAGGTCAGTGTTCATAATCCACCTGTCAGAAAGTAACAACAAAAAATGGCATCCATGGGAAAGTTCAAAGGGCAAAACGACCGTTGACCAAGAGAATGCAAACACCAAACTTATACTCGCCCATGGACATTTGATGAAGCGGGTGTGTTGTACATTTGATGTAAAACAAACAGTATTTCAGAAAAAGACAATCATAAAAGTATCAAACAGGGTAGTGTCAGTGTCATGGTCTGATAATGCATTGGTTCTTTGGAGCAGGATGACCCACTATAATTGATGGAACAATGTTTTGGTGTCCTAACAAACACAAAGGTGTTCCGTCAGCCCAGAATATTAAGGAGAAATAACAATCTAAAGCACAACAGTAAGTCCGCCTATGAATGACCAAAATTCCTCAACAAAATGAGACTGATTACAAGCTACTGTAAACACTTGAAGGTAATTTGGTTATTGAAAAACGTTGGAAAACTAGAGAAGTATACCTATATTTTTTGACTTGTGTGAGTCTGAATTGGTAATAGTTAGAGAAAAACTTGATAAACCCGGACAGGCCTACGCAAACCTTCTTTATACAAATAAAATAAAATCATGCATTTTTAGCGAAGGCTATACATCCCAATGACATAAAATCAAGTTGCTGAATTATACATTTCCCATGGCATTTCCCAGCCCATGATATGTTAAACACTGTAGCTTCTTAGTGATGTAATTTGGCAAAGACAAGAACATGTATTAATTAAACTTTACAAGCTTTATTTGAATATACATTTAACTGAACTCCTGGAGTGTTTTTGTTCATATTTATGCAAAGATCATCTGCTGAAAAGAAAACTGTTATAAAAAAGGAGAAAGGATCATAGATCCTGGGGCAATGAACAGAATAAGTAATGTTTGCATGGTTGACAGGATTAGTCGAGAGGGATTTATGGCCATGTCTCTAAACCTCACCGACTGGTAAGAAGTTGCCCCAACTCTCAGACACGCTATAAGATTTCAATTTAGGCAAACCTTTTTCCAAGGCTACACAAGCTCAAATCACAAACCAGGGGCCACAATTAGCAGCTAGGCATTCTGACCAGGGACGGAGTAAATGACATTCATATTTAAGCCTTCCTGAGTCTGGGGAGCTTTAGCACGGAGGAGTCCCAGAACTCTCCTTCCACCAGTCAAGCATGGCCTCTTTAGGCCACGTGCTATTTTATATTGATAGTTAATGTTTTCTAACTTCCATTAGAGCACCCTGACAGAAATAAGGGTACCAGTCATGGCTGCATATACAGTGTGGAAGAGGGTGTAGCAAAGCAAAAACTGGAATATTGGATGGGGTTTCTTGTTTTGGATTTAAGGCGGTTGCACAAATCTGGGATCACTCTGAACACCTGAGTAATCACATCCACCACTGGCATGAATCTTATGCTTAAAAGTGAAGGCTTAGAATTAAGAATCATTCCTTCAGTTACCTTGCAGAAGTTTTCATGTCCTTTGAATTTCTTTTCTATATTGTCACATTCCCCATCAAACTTCTCTATTAACTGAGAAAATGTCAGATTATTGCATTTCTGTAACACGGAAGAAAAAAAAGCCATAAATGTGGCTGCAAATCCACACATATCATCAAAAACAGAAAATATGACAGTTATAGAAATGGTTGTGCAAAAAAACAATAAAAGTTACTTTCCACCCAGAACAAATCTCAAGCTAGATCGATCTATCTATCTATCTATCTATCTATCTATCTATCTATCTATCTATCTATCTATCTATCTATCTATCTAT
>JAUZNJ010031281.1:0-14306 GCA_034780135.1 Jordanella pulchra | reverse complement strand
ATATACAATTAATATGTTTTTATAATTTCAAACACTCTGTTGAAAAAACAATAGACCAATAAAATGCTCAGTTTGTGAGATGCCTTTGATAGGACAGCACATTGATTATATTGCTTTGCTGTTTTTGAACCATTGCATTAACATACTCAGAAGCTCAGCATATCTACCAACTCAAAAACGATCAAAGCTAAGGCAGTTACCTGGAACTTTCCTCAGGAGAGTGAAATATCTCCTCCCCATCCTTCCTCCAGACCACCTCAAAGGTGTCCTGCAGACTTCTATCATACACTGGCTGGCACATCAGTCGGGCTGAGGTCCCACTGATGATCTCCACATCCTCAGGTGGAAACACAATTTTGGTTGGGTCTGAAGACAAAGTAGGATTTTAGAAAGAGAGACTTCAAATAGAATAATGCAGACTTATGCAGCCAAACTGAAGACAGAGAAAAAAATCTTTTTAAGTCCAGTCTGCTTCAAATAAGACATAAATTAGGCCAAATTATTTCACAATATAAACTTGTTTCACAATCACTCTTTCTGTTGTTTTTAGGAATGATCAATAAAATGTTAATCATTTTACCCCTTTGAAAAAAAGGTTAAAAAAAACTCATGGTTCTTATTCATGACATTAGTATTTATGAGGCATCAGTTTGTCTTATCTCCTACTTAACCAAATGAAAAAACTCTACTTTCTAAGAATTTAGACAATAAACATGCGAGTTCCTATTAAGCCAAAAACATTTGCATAACTCTGCACTTTTTAATTAATCTAAACTTTAAGCATTCAACTAAATAGTTTTGATATACTGTAGCTATCCTTAATGTGAATTAAAAACAGAAATGAAAAAAAGGTTTCTGGTATGAATGTATTTTACTTCTACAAGTAATTTTACCATGGCAAAAGATAAATATATAAAACATTTGCTGACCTACCTTTAACATCTAGCAGAGCTGTGAGATTTGACATGCCTTCTGTATTACTGGCCATGCAAACATACTTCCCACTGTCACCTTTTTCTGTGCCAGTGATTTTCAAGAATTGCCCATTCTCGAAAAACTCAAATCGTTCACCCATGACAATGTTCTCCTCTTTGGTCCTAGAAATAAAAATTTAAAAAATGTTCATTAAGAGATCTGAACACATTTGTTTTGTATTTGTATTAGAACTCATAGTGATCTCAAAGTGGCAAAATAAAGTGCACTGGATGTAAGAACCTTACCTAGAACAATTTTAATCTAATATCAGAACACTGCATTTTAGAAAAAATCAGCCATTTCATAAAAAACTATAAAAGCATAGAATACGTATGCTTTCTGCTGAACAGAAAACACTCATATATACGTGTTCTATTTTTTCATCATTTTTACTTTTTCTAACTTTTTAGATTAGAAGAACTTGATTTTATGAGTTCTTTATTATTAATACTGTATTTTTTTGCATAACACAGATTTTATATTTTTAGATATGTTTTGTATTTCTCCCTTAATACTTTCAATTTTATTTAATTCATTTAATTCCCTTTTTTTATCTGCCCCTGAGATTGCAGATGTGGAAATAAAAATACATTTTGATCTGGTCTAGTGAATCTTTGCGCCTGTAAGTCAATATTCTCAGCATTTTTTTCCCATTTGGTCAAAATATAAATAACTGAATTAATTAAAATCAATTTCAGGCTGTATCTCATAAAAAGACATACGTTTGTAAACAGATAAAACAGGATGGCATTATTTATTTATTTTTCTACTGCCTGTTGTAATACTGTTTAAGCTACGATCTGTTCTATTTCAGTTATTCCAAATATAGGAAACATATAATTTTTTTTATTTATACACAAAAAATAGAACAAAATAAGTCATGCGTGAACTATTACAAATTTCATTCCCCTTACCAAGTGATCATGGATGGAGGAGAGCTGAAAACGCTGCAGTTCATGACAATGTCGCCTTCTTTTATCACTGCATACTCTTGAAAGTCCTTTGTCAGCATAAGAGGTGCCATATCTAAAAGCACATAGAGTTAGTGAGATTACATTGGCTTAAATGTAGAGCTATAAATAGCAGAATAGGAAGACCCACTGTTAAGAACCCCAGCCTGATACTTGACATCATTCTGTGGAGCTGAACAATGTAAAAACAAATTATCCAGAAAGACAAGTTTCCCAAGAGGCTAAAATGGGAGTTTTTAAAATATCAGTCTAGCATATAACATCTATTACGTTACATGTTTGTTAAGAGTAAAATTGTGGCTTTGGTTTTGCACTCTTACATTCTCACAAAAATAGCAGGGACTCACTAATTGTCAAAGGAACATTTAATCTATTTATTGTGACTTTATTTGTAAAATAGCTTTTAGTAATCAGCATTAAAGCAACAAAACTTTGAAAAATTATGAGTCCACTCACTAGGGAACAGAATTATCCACTTATGATAAACAAATAAATGATTAAAGGGTTGAAAAGGATCCCACAAGCTTTGAGGTAACAGTTTATGGTTGTTTAGAAAAAATATTTACATGTAGAAAAAAACAGGCGTTGCCTAATAAACTGGTCCCATGTTATTCTGTATTGATTCTCAGCATTCAGTCCTGGGTTGTTAAAGGTGAACTATTAAAGGAAATAAGTAGCCTAATAGCATTTAACCATTTCCTTCCAGGCCAGGAGAGTGACTACAATAAAAGCTACTGTTGAGCGGATCTCTGGTTCACAGTACAGCAGTATGAACACTGCGGCTGCTCGACAGAATCTGTCTCATTGAGGTACCGACTGGGACATGAAGGCTGACTTGGAGTCCACCACTGAATAAGATAAAATAAGATTCAGATTATGACCCCTGGTAAAAACTTACTCCACTAAGCCTTTTGTTACTAAATAATAGTAAATACTACCTATCAGAACCATACAACTACATTCCCTTGAAGTAGACTGTGATTACATGAGCAAAAATAACTTTTAATCTTCATTTGCGAAATGAGGTTTATGAAATATCTCCTTAAAATTCATAACTTAAAACAAAGTAAGTACAAAATGTCCTGCAGTAGACAGCACAATTTTCTACTTGAAAAGTCAACCAAAACTGCAAGAGTGTAAAATGAAAAAGGAAGTTACAAGATTACAATTTGATAGAACAATCTCTTCACACAATCTTTCCTGATTCAGACTGAAGTGATGAAAAGGTCTCTGCGTTACTGTTTTGGCAAGTTAGCGAGCAGGCAGACTGTGCATGGTTAAAATCTTGTGCTTTCACTCACCCATGACTAAGATGTTAATGTTAGCGAGAACACTGCCATGATTGTTGGAGGCCTCACACTGGTAGACACCACTGTCCTCAGGCCTGGCCTTGTAAAGCATCACAGTGTCATCAAGAACTCGTCTGTTGTTCGCTCTGTCATCTGACAAAAATAGAATGTCAAAGCCTTCAGGACCAAAGTGACAATTCGTTTTTCTCAAATGGTTTCTTTTTTCCAAAAGCATTTTATTCACAACTAAAAAAAAACTCTTATAACAACATTTCTTGTAATCATCAAGAGAAACCTTTTTAATTATTGTTTTTGGTTTGAGAGCAAATTTTAGAAGAAAGTTTGATTTCAGTTTTTAATAAAAAGGAATATGTAGGATGGAGTCCACAAATCCTAATAGACTAATAATCTCTAAATATTCAAATATCTAAATCTTCCCAACACTTTAGTAGTCTAATTCTAGTAAACATCAGCTTATAAAAACAACCATCTTATTGTGTCACTAATTATACTTTATACACACATACATTCTCTGTTGAATAATTAAAACATAATTCCCCTTAGCTAGATGTAATGAGGTTGATTTTCTAAGTGAATTCAATACTTTCCGTGTACACTTTGTCATGTTATAACAACGTAAGGTCTGCCCAGTTAACCCAGTTCAACACTTAAAGCAGTGACAAGACAAACTGATACAATGTTCCTACTGCGCCTTCTTGTTTGCAAATAGTAACAGAGCTGAAACAGCACAGCTAAAATTTTTGTTTCTGACCTCTGAATATTTCTCCATTTCTCCTCCATGTTATCACTGGGGGTGGTTTTCCAGTCACTGAGCACTTAATAAGGACTTCTGACCCGATCACAGTCAGCTGGCTCTGAGGAGGCTCTGTAAGCCATGCTGGTGGCTCTGGAAGATGTCAAGAACAGCCATGTCTGTCTAAGCCAAAACAAATTCCATCTCTGTGTCATCAACTCAGCCAGTAAAGACTAACCTTCTACTATTACGTCAAAGTAATGGACAGCTTTTCCGGCAGAGTTTTCAGCCGTACACATGTATTTTCCGTGATCGCTCTCCTCCACAGCAGGGATGGTCAACCGCTTTTGAAAATTATTTAGTTTTACCCGATCACTCAGAGTTTCTCCCAATTTCATCCATGTCACAGTGGGAGTGGGACTACAACAAAAGAGTAAACATTTAGTAAATACAATAATCACTAAAACATACTAAAGAATAAGCATTGAAAGCTAAACTAAGTTTTTTTTTTAAAAAAAACTACCTGGTTAACATGGCTGAACTACAAACCCTAAGGTATTTATTCATCTTTCAGAGAACCCAAGGAAAGTGATGGAGTGACCAGAGTTTTATCCAGCTGACTAAACCCTTTATTTTTATAAATGAATTATATTGTTTTAGATAATTTTGTAGTCATTTACATTTTAGTCTAGAAAATATTTGTTGTTGTTTCTCAGCAGGTTTTAAATACAACTGTAATCTGGTATGAGCCCATGCCTTCAGATGACACTGATACAATGAAATGTACATACTATCCTCCAGGTATACACTCAAGTTCCAGCTCCTGTCCTTTCAGCAACACTTTCTTCGTCTGGACTCCAGAGGGCAGCAGTAGGCCGGGTGGTCTAGCTGGAAGAACTATGAATGGATCACAAAAACAACAATCTCTCTCATTTTTGTGTTAAATTGAATCAACCACCATTTAAATAGTACAACTAAGCTCATAGGTAATTATTTTCAGTACCTTGTTAAACAATTAAAAATCAAATTTCTGATTAGATAGTTAGAGGACCTGCCGTGTGACTATCACTTACTGGCATTGTTGTTCTGGGAAGAATTGCTTTCTGGTCTCACTAAAACAAAAATAAAGAACATGGCAGGGAGGGACAGATGTGTTCGTTTACTAACATGCGTTTGTCATATTAATAATGTCTCAGATTTTCCCTACGTATAAATATGATGTAAAAATATCCATACTAATCGTATGAAAAGTACTGTCAATAATAATGAAAATAAGTATGGTTTGTAATTGTAAGTATTAAAAGAGTGTTAGAGTTTATCTTGTTGGTCAAACTTACATCTCTCCACCTCAACTGACATATGAGTTTTCTGGACAATAGTGCGTATCTTGTTGAAAGCAGCAAAGCAGCCGTAATCCTTGCGACTGTCATTTGGTAAGGCATAGGAGAAGTACAGGTTGCCGTTGGTTCCCATGGAGACCCTCTCATCCTGCTCTACGTGCTGCAGACCTAGAAAACAACACATATGAATCAACAGAGCCATAGAAATAATAAAAAAATGTTTTACGATTTTTTTTTTCTTTTGTTATGTTAAAAAAAATAGAAGGTTTAATAAAAATGTGGAAAGCAGGAATATATATGATAAAATAAATGGACACACCCTAAAATAATTTCTCATCTATTCATGCACTAGTATATATGGGTTATAGTTCTGTGCGTGGCTGCACATTATTTAATCTTTTTTAATGAAACAGCAATAAGCCAGTGTTGTCTTTATCAGTGCTAATAAAGGAACCTCATTCAGATTCTTGATGTGATGCTGCAAAATAAAGAGAACAAATACACTCTGATGCATAAAATTAGTTTGTTTTGCGGCCATCTAAAAAAATGAAATTCTTCAACACTCACCCTTTTTTCATAATGTTTACAGTGTTTCCTTCTATCAATATTCTTGCCAAGATAAAGCGACAATCAAACTGAATTGTGTCCCAGAATGTTTTCACCCAACCAGTAAGCCTCTCCTCCTAAGCACTTAAAAAGCTCTCATATTTTTCTTGCAGCAATTTTTTGGTTTGTTGGGAGCAGCTGAAAACTTTCAAGAGGTTCATCAGAAAGTGGGACCCCTCCAATAGCAGGAGCACTTCAGACAGAGACAGAGGCTACCTTTTACACAGCACAGCACTTTTTTCCTTGAAGGTGGTGAGAAAAGGGGTCCTGATTGGAGATATACCTCTGTGTCTCAAGAGGGAAAGTTTAACACCACTTTAATTTAAGTACAACCATTACTTTAAACCCTTCGGGTTTGCAAGGAGTCATCCTAGATGGTGCTTATATTTTAGAACACTGGATGGTGCATTTGGAAGAAATGGCATAGCTCAGATTATTTAAACTCAATATAATACACTCCAGCCTCTGCTCTTCTAGAGTTAATCACATCAAGTTTTGAAGGGGTTGCCCAGGTGTGAAAAGAAATGAAGTATGGTGTGATTTGAATTCTAGTCTTCATTCCTTCTGTGCACCTGAACACCTGAGTACACAGGGCAGTAAAGAGCAGGTACATTCCTGGCATATCTCTATAATTGTAGGTACAGTACTAGCCCTAAAGTTCAATTTCTATTAGTCTCTACAAATTTCTGACAGACATCTCCAGCACTGCTTTTTCTTCCCATCTATTTTTTCTTTTCCTCTGCACAATGCAGCTTCATATAGTGTTAGTATGATATTCTTTATAGCAAGATTACAGTTTTTCCTTTTAATTTGCTAAAAGCCAGAACGACTTGAGACAGAAGACATTTTTAAGACTCTCTACAATATCGGACGTGTAGATATACCACCTGCACATGCTATTATTTTCTGGTTAAAGCACCATTCAACACTTTATTCTTGTGTGACATCATGGAAAATCACAACAAGTCATTTAATATATTCAGATATATTAGGGGAAAAAAACTGTCCCTGTGTAAAATTTACTATTCCCAAAGGTGCTACAACTATTTGTAAATATAAAAATAATGGGAATGTTTACAGCATCATGCTGATTAGGAAAGAGTCCTTATCTACAATAAATGAGACCATGAATGAAAAGACAACAACTAGGTAGAAACCACTATTTCAAAGGCAATACTAAAAGTCAGATCATACTTTGCAAGTATATTCAGGCACCACAGCATTTTATTTGGATATGTCCTTTTATCTGATATTACAAAGTATCTGCTCTACTAATATTTGGAACATAGAGCTTAAAAGTTGTGTGATGGTGCATGTTAATTTATGCCATACGTGCAAACACATTGTATACAATTCAAATTTAAAAGTACTTTATTAATCCCAAAGGCAAACTAATTGGTGCAGCAACTCATAGGGTTTTTACTCTCAGTACAGTGTCTGAACGAAGTCATTATTTAGTTATTTAAAACCCTTGGCTCTGCTTATTAGTTTGTTTTTAACCCAACTGTGGGGTAAATGAGGTGGGGTTTTTTTTATTTTTTATTAATTTTTTTATAAAGCTGCTGCAGCCCAATTTAAGTTATTTGATTTGTGTTATTAAAAAAGGAATTAACTATTTTGCATTCTTAACTAGCTTACCGTTCCACCATTAAAGCTTAAAACATTTACTTTAACAATTAAACACTTATTTCTTAAGTAATTTTAATTCACCAAAAAATATTGATACTTTCATGTTGCATCCACCTTAAAAAGAGAAAGTGCTCTTGTTTTGCATCTGGTTTAAAAGGGATATACATGCAAATCAGGTCTCTAGTCTTGAAGGATCAGATGTGTCCTACAAATACAGTAGAACAGGGAGACCTTCATCTTGCTGCACTGCTGTCAACCTTTTTTTCCTTGTCGCTCTGATCACTCATACCCCAACACAGTATAAAACATTTGTAGCTTACACTATGCTACAGAACTGTCTGCAAATGCTGATAAATAAGCTTCACTTATCTTACTTTTTAAAAGTTTGACACTTTAGAATAACTGATCATAGCCGATTCGAAAGTAAAAGGTTGACCATTAATAATTAATCAACGGTAGAAAGAGCGATTATTCAAAGACACTCTCACTTGTTTCAAAAATGGTATTAGCTGACCCAATATGATTTGCTCTAATTGTAGCAATTATTCCAGCAGAAGTGCTTCAATATCAAACACTAACCTTCCCTCCCTAAAGTTTTACTTGATGAAAATGGAAAATTCAAACCTTGTTAATAGGTTGAGTGCTTCTGAAAAAAGTAAACAACAACAAAAACAAATATGACCCTCTTTACCAAACAGGGCAAACAAAAAGGCATTGTATGGAAGTGTTTTCCTATGCAGGCAGACAGAAAAAAAAAAACAAAAACAAATACTAATATATGCAACACACTAGCTGAGCAAACCCTACAACATATCACTATGACACTGATGTCTGAGAACAATTTAAAAAGAGCACCAAATCTCTTGTATCTGCAACAGTAAGGTAATAAACATTTAATGTGAAATACGCTAATTCCATCTGTTCAAATATTAGCCTCATAGAGGCTATTGAGATGTGCTTCCCAGATGCACAGTTCAGAACCATAAACTGCTCCACTCTGATCGTGCAACGCTCCATTCAACTGCAGTAAAAATTAATCTGGGAAAATGTTTATCAGTAGAATGCCAAGCCTGTTACCAAACAGTAACAAAACTAAACAAACCAGTGTTCCCCTTGTGTGACTTCCCTGTTTAGTTGTTAAGGCAATGTAAGCTTATGTGGCTCTTAACAGAACACGTAGTGAAAGCATATTGAGGTTAAAAAGAAGAGCTATGAAGATTCTCAGTCATCCAGATCATGGTAAATCTTGGAAAGTTCAGGTCCCTTAACAGAAAAGGGGGCCTCAGACATAACTTGTTACCTACATACAAAGCAATTTTAGGAACTATACCAAAAAGGTTCACCTCACACCTACCATCACCTGGCTCAACCTTTAAAGAGGCATGTGACCGAAACTTCTCTAACAAGCTAGTTAACAACCCATCAGAGCCACCTTTTGTTTCTTTTTCCCCATTCGCTAATTTTTGGTCACACCTACAGTATATTTATCTATGTTTTCTCCTGCATCAGTAAGAACTGAAGAAGCCTCCTGGATGAGAGGCGAAACGTCTTCTAGAAAACTTCACGTCCAGTTGAACTTTCTGTTTAGTTTAAGCAAATAAATTATCTAAATATCTAAAAAGCAAAGGCTACTCACCATACTGCAGTAATTGATCACTGTAGAAAGTATGCTTTGTATGTGACATTTCAATACTTGTTTTAAGAGCACAATTTTTTATAGTATAGAATTTTTTCCTCACTAATAAACATACTAATGAGTACTTACACTAAGTGTTATCTTTTCTACGGTTTTGTCAGCCAGAGAAGAGACACTTTTGTCTTATGGTAAAGTATTGAGTATCAAAGCCTTTCCCATTATCGAGTTTGACATTTTAGTATCCTGTCACATCTTTTATTTTCCAACGGAGATGAAACTTCTGCACATGCCCTAACTTGAATTTCTTAAGGCAGACATGTTTCAGAGCTTGACAGGCTTGAATAATTTGCAACTTTAACTCTTGCAGTAAATGGCTAACATGAAAATAAAAGATAATAATGTATTTTAGGAAAACACACAAAAGCTAATTGGTTATGGCCAAATAATAAACTATCATACAAATTAATTAACAAAATATTTCGTAGGTTTGCTAATTCTCTTTCTGTATCCATTCCAACCCTAAAATGTTTGTTTGGTCATTTTACAACCCCAAAACTCAAACTAAATACTGTAAAAAAAAACAGTGTGGCATAAACTTAACACCATTTATCTTGATATCTTTAAATAAAGTCTAGTAGAGGAAAACTTACATTGCACATCTGCCTAAACACGCAGCATCCACTCAATAAGACATGCTAGATGCAGCATCATGCTATCGGAAGATTTTTCTTCAGCAGGGTTGTGCCGAAGCCATGATCACAGTAAAATTGACATTCCTTGATAATTGCTGTTTACAGGCAATGTTCATTCAATCTAACTTGGTTTTAACTAAATAAGGAAATATAATCTTTTACTCTCCAGACGAGCAAAGAAGGAAGAAAATTTAAAAAAAAAGTTTCTGCTGTATTTGCCGAATAATGTGGTTGTAAAACATTTCCTAACCCCAAACCCACAGGAAGTTGAACACAAATATACAACACAGCTCTAAATGATGTTGTCCTTGATGGTGATCTACTATTTAGAATTGCAAGAACAAGCATTGAGGTTTATGATTATAACATCATCAAACCTGAAAAAGATTTAAATGACTATGGATGTCTTTAAAATACATGTCAAACAAACCTTTACTAAATTCATCCTGAAGTAAAATATCTTAAGCAGCTTAAGCTTCTCATCATTCGGGGCATTTTGACTCCCTCACCCACCCCACCAAATAGACATCAATAATAAAATTGAGAAACCTATAAATTGCAAAGCTAAATAGTTGCATGGTGGCTTACCAACAGTCATCCAATAGATCTGACGTGGGCCCACACCCTCTGGAGGATTACAGGTCAGAGTGAATGGTTCTCCCTCCTTAACGACAATAGTATCCAACATTTCCCTTGGAAACTTGGGTGAAGCTGGTGAAAATAATTGTTGGATTTCATGGTGATTATAAGAATCTTGCATTGATCTTATGTTTGTATGTGGTTTTACTTACTGGGAACTATGATTTCAATCTCCTCTGTCATGGCAGTCCCCAGCTTGTTAAAAGCAAAGCATCTGTATTTACCCTTGAACTGGGCAAAGTGCTTCTGGTGAAACATGAATGTCCCATTTCTGTTGTCTGTTTTAACTGTGGGGATATTTGGCAGGTTTAGCTCCCGGCCATCCTTTGTCCATCTGTATCTGTCGAAGTAAAATATGTATCAAGTCTTTATCATTTTTTCCCTTTTTTTTAAAGTAATCCTCTGACTTATTTCATCTGTGCAAACTGCTATTACTTACTGTGGTGGCGGGTTACCCTTGGCCTTACATCTAATCGTAAGAGTGTTGTCAAAAGGAAGTGCAACGATGGGACTTCTTGTATGGCTAATCAAAGTTGGAGGCTGTTCCACTTCAGTATGGAAATACAAAGAGAAATGTTAGAAAAGTAGAGGAAAGTAGGTCATTAACTCAAATTTAATTCAAAACATGGTTTAAGTTTTCTTTCTTTCTTTCTTTCTTTCTTTCTTTCTTTCTTTCTTTCTTTCTTTCTTTCTTTCTTTCTTTCTTTCTTTCTTTCCAGCGTTTTCCTTCTGCCTCTGGTGAAGCTGACTAAATACCCCAGTTTATCTCAACAAACAGCTACCTTAAATAGACATTGACCTGAAATGGTACATGAAAGCTTGATTGCCATGCATTCCTTGCTTGAAACAAGCCTTCAACCTTTGCCACATAAACAATTTACCTCAAGGTTTAAATTGTTTGCTAAGAGTTTTAAAAGCAGTTAACATTCCTGCTCAAGAGGGATAAACACATATGTTTTGACCTAAAAAAGAAATCTTCCATTTCATTAAGGATTTTTAAGTCAACGTTACATAATAGAAATATGTAGTCAAGTGTAACTAAAAAAATTTCAGTTCGCTTTCTGATAGTCCTACCTTCTAAAGGAATATGGAGGCCTGTGACCCGGGACACAAAGGCCCAGATCAACACTACCAGCAGGCTGCTGGCCCACCTCATCACACTTGAATGGTTAATGACGAAAATCCGGAAAATGATTCACATCAGCTGTTGTTGTAGCTGTAGTTGTAAGGCACTGCAAAACTGCAAAGGAAAACACAGGAAAGCAGAGATGTTATATTTAACAAGGAAAGAAAATCTGGTTATCTTCACAGATCAGTGTGCAACACTTGCTTCTTGGGGTACGATGGGATCTTATCTTTGAACTTTGAAACATCAAAATATGTGTCATCAAAATTAATGAGTCGCTTTTCTGTCAGATACAGTAAGTGCTTTAAGGTTGAAGCCTTTTGACTCCACAGAGATGGTAGTTGGCATGATTAAGACTTTCATTTATAAATTAAAAAAGGAAGTATTTCTTACAGTCCACCTATAGAAAATGGCTGGTCACGCTAACCAGATAGTACATTCAAGAGCCCCCTAAATATTAACCTGCCAAAATAGCAGTGAGGCAAACATTCCTCAGATCGGAGTCAGCCACCGGTAGATAGTAGTGATAGCTTATCACTTGAGCTATTTCATCTACAGAACGTAATACTAGCCATTAGAAGTTTGAGTGTATTTTTACTTTCTTGATAGTTGGAAAACACTTGTTCTTAATATAAAACACTTTTTTCCTACAGTCATGTTTCAAAAATTAGAACATGCTATCTGACAAGGCTATTTATTCAGCTTAAAAGTACCTAATGAAAACAACAGCCAAGTTAATGATCCCTCACTAAGGAACATGAGTGAAAACAACTAGTGGGCGAATTTACAAAATATTAATTTGTGAAATGTATGCAATTTAAACCACCTGCTTATTTTTTGCACATATTAGTATAAATATTTGATCAATACTAATGTGCAAGTAAAACTATAACAGGGTTTTAATAACCTACTCAATACAATGCAAGGCTCCCTGTCATTTGTTTTGAGACTGTAGATAACATAAGAGATACAAAGACTATTTGACCTGTAAAACTAACTGGTGGTATTCCATCCCATGCTTACTCTAAACCCAAATAACCTAAAGGCTAAGCTGTTGTCTGCTACAATCACTAGATCCAAAATGGCAGTCTATAAATTGGACTAAGTCGGTCAGTGTTTCACAGCTTAGTTCTCAAAGGGCTGAGACTGTGGCGGCAGAGATGCCTGTGCCAAATGGGTTCACTGTGTAGCTAATCCCACTATCAGGAGAATAAAGGCAGGGACCTCCAGCCGTCATACACTATAATGCTGCAGAACAGCTAAGACCCACTTGGAGCTCTCCAGACGACACAACTGTTTTGAACTAGATTTGGGATTAAGCTACTTAAATTTAGTATCAATTAAAACAAATTAAGAGATTTGGCATTATTTGCATTAGGGGCTTTAGGATTATCTTTTGTGATTTTAAATTTAAAACTAATCTGATTCTGTGTTTACCTTCATTTAACACTAATATTACTACATCCCCTCTTTGACTGGTCCTTCTAAACTTATACATTTGCAAAATTTTTGAATGAGTGAAATATTGCTTTGTGTCTGTTGAAGCTCATCACAAAGCAATATCATTCTGCCTTTGAGGTAAGTGGTAGGTAATGAGGATAAGGTTATCCCCTGAACCCAACAGCAGTCTGAAAGATTTAAAGAGAGTATCCTTAGATATAGTACAAGTAAACCGGAACTGAGAACTAACCTCAGAACTTTCCCAAAGCTGGAAGTATTTATCATGTTGTTTAAAAGAAATGTGATGCAGTTTTTTTCAGTTTTCATTCTTCTTTTTTTAGGGGTTAGAGGGGTGAGAGGAGCTTAATGGTGGTTGGGACCAAAATGGTCTTGGAAGTTAAGGAAATAAAAAAAAGACCTTCTGCTGAAACAAATCATGTTAAATATATATTTGCTGTTTTTTTGTTTTTTTTAGCATTTTTGATGTGTAAATGTCTAACTAATTTAACTGTAAGTTTTTTGTATTTTATCTTTAACATAAACTACATATGAAATGAAAAAAAGTAGAGATCTGCTTTTGGTGTGAATCTTAAACATTGAAAAGGGTTTTACATGTTTGTCAAATTCGGTGAAATACATTCCTTTATGTCGGTCCTTGGGGTAATCTTTTTCTCCAATCTCACATGCTTAACAGACAACCCTTTTTTTGTAAATGATTTCGGTATCTAAACAAATTTAATGAACCAGATTAACCCAAGTCAGCTGTAAATTGAAAGTCAACCGATATTTTTGATCATTTTAACCATACAATTAAACAAAATGCAAAAACATGGTAATGAAACGCTACTTATTTGTTAAGTAAATTACCTTCTTTTTTCAATTTCAAGAGTTTCATTTGCCATTAAAAATGTTCTACTACAGTGTTTTTTTTTGTTGCACAACCATGCACACACACACTGACACCAAGGGACAATTGAGAGATGCCAATTAACCTAACAGTCATGTTTTTGGACTGTGGGAGGAAGCTGGAGTCCCCGGAGAGAACCCACGCATGTACGGGGAGAACATGCAAACTCCATGTAGAAAGACCCCAGGCCGGAATCGAACCCAGAACCTTTTTGCTGCAAGGCAACAGCGCTAACCACTGCGTCACCGTACAGCAAAAAAAATATATAAAAATATAACAATAATAAAAAATAAAAAAACAAA
>JAUZNJ010031280.1:0-14307 GCA_034780135.1 Jordanella pulchra | reverse complement strand
CTCCCAGGCCTCTGGTAGAGGACCCGAGCTCAGAGGATGAAAGAGACCACCCGCGGAGGGTGAGAAGGGAATTTTTTTATATATATATATATTCTTTAGATATATTCTTTAGATTAAGTTTTTGCAACAATCTTTTGTTGTGTAAGAATTAGCTTACCATAAAAATCCCTTTTTTAAGGTTTTAGGATTCTGCATTTATAATCTACACACTTATTATAGTTTCTGCTGCAGCATCTGCATGCACTGGAGAAAGTGCAAGGAAAACGGGAAAAATGCTGAAGACGTATATTTATGAGAAAGGTGGATCCTCCAGGGACAGTCGAAATGTAAAGGTGAGCATATTTATTCTCACGAGCAATGGCTGAGATTTCTGTTCAATCTAACTTCAGTGAGAGATGATCACCTGGTCTCCTTATAGCCCATCTGCTGGGCTAACACAGGAGGAGGAGGAACTGGGCAGGTGCAGTCATCCTCTCTGGATGAGCCAGTTCTTCCACACTGGTCAAGTTTGCTTAAATATGCTTTAGGGTTGTGCTGATCAAGAAGGATCCTCTGGTGTGTTGATTATAAAATGATTGAAAGAAATAACTTTAATGCATTTAAAACGTACCTTTGCAGTGTATTGGTAAAGGTCAAGAAATATGACTTTATCAACATAATAAAAATGGATAAGGAGTTGACTTTTGATTATTTTATTATGTATGTATTATGTAAGTAAAGAGTGGAAGATGTGACAAACCAGCCAGCAGTTGACCGATTCAGGTTGCTCCGTTCACCCTGTAACAAGAAAAAACTGAAAATCCAACACAACCAAACAGCAATTTCACAACAACATGGTCTTCAGGTGCAAAAGATAGTATCTGTTAAAGAAGGATCAAGAGTTAGACTAAACAGTAAGATCTTTGCCTTGATTCCCTCGCTCGCCTGGTAGGTGGAGCCTATCTTTTTCAAACGCCTTCCACCTGATGTAGAAAACATTCACTCAGGCACTCATTTGTGTAATTGACACAGGGACACGTCACACAGAGAAAATCTATACTAGACTTTTTCTTTTGCTGACTGACAGCACATGGATATGAAAGCACTGAAAAAGCTTCCACTATTTTCATGAACTTTTTTTTTGTGCTCTAATTAAGAGAAGGCAAGAGACATGTTAACAGAATGACTGATGAGATTCAAATGATGAGATTTAAATGAACGCCGTGGAAATCCAGGTACTGGCTAACAGTGAAGTGGGGTTCAAATAACAAGATAATCATGTCGATTTCTGACCTGATTTCCCCCTTCCAGCCCCGATTACTGGAAGGATAATTCTGCCATGTGTGGTGTGCTAATAGAGATCAGGTCTGTTAGAAAGAAGGTCAGGACTCTTTCGATTGCAAATAAGGGAGATCCAACATGTTGGATTGTCTCGGCCAGATATCCCCCGCCTTGAGGGAAACAGAACAAGCAACATTCCATAACAACATCTTTTACTATTCTCTTCTTATTATGAGCAATCACACTGAGCAGGTCTGCTCTATTTTGATCTGTGCCAAAGTCTTGCAAAGATCCAATTTTTCAAACCCATATCCTCCCGTAGAGCTCAGAACTAAGACCCAACCAATTTTATCTACAAATATCCCTATTTAAAACACCACCTGGACCTGTGAGTGATAGAGCTCAAACCAACCCCTGATCACAATGCATATACACAGTTGTTTATTTTCATTTAGTGCTTTTGGTCATAAACTGCTTAATTTTTGCAGCTTCAGTGGAATACTGTCTGAACAACAGAGGTGCAAGCCCTGATGCTCAGATGCCAGTTTGCATTGTGCTTACAGATGACCACCAGCAAACATGCCAAATGCACGACCTTTTCTTTCTCTCATCAGATCAAGGCTTGAAAACATGAAATCCTCAAATTATGAGTCTGATTAATATACATATTTTCCAATAAATATTTTTTTGCAAAATGTGTCTCTATAAATTCATGGCAAACACAAAACAGGCTTAAATCAGAGTCAAAAGGACTTTAATTCAGTTTCTTTTAAGACATTTTGAATCCTATCCAAGATGATATCAGAAAAAGATTAGTTTTTGTATCTGATAATAGCTAGATGTATTTTTGTCATTATGGAAAAAAAACTAGTTAAAACTATTCCCCGCAGCTTCGGCTGTTCTCAGCAACCATACAAAATGCAAAGAAAATGGCATAAAAGGGCACAACTTTGCTGCACTGAAAGGGAATATAGCCTATATTTAAATTAAAGCTTGCATACATGATAGCTTTTTGTTGCTCATTCCAGATCTGACTGTGCATATGCACTTCCTGTTGAAATTATTTATTTGATTTTGAATTTGTATTTGTAGTTTTGTTTTGTTGCCTGTTTCAGTTTTTACTGCAGTGTTATATAATTGGTTAAATAGGAATATATTTTCTGGTGCTCTGTATAATGATTTAAATATTCTTAATCACTTAAGGCGTTCACATTCAAAGTGAACGTGTGTGGCTTTGTGTATAATTTGTTATATTTCTAATGCTCCAGATATTTTCCCTGCCTAATTCAAAATTCATATTTCACCATCCAAAGTTTCCTTATTGAGTTATTTTTTACAGATATGTCTGGAAAGATTTTCAAAGATTTAAAGCTTTGTTTAACTTTGCACTGCTCCTACCCTGCTGAGGCTAACAAATGTTTTGTAAGATATTCTCATTTTTGAAGTATTATTAGCTTCAATGAATTACAAATATCTAATCCGGCTATTCTTTCTAATGTTTGTACGGCGTGGTGCTCAGTAAAATTAATTACTCATCAGCACAGTTGCATCAGAAACAGTCCTGTAAGACACACTTTCCACTCCATTTTCATCTTTGTGTTAATTAAAATTTGATCAATATATTTGTATCAAATCAAAAAAAACATTTTTTCAAAAGAGAAATATGCTTTTGTTAGAATATTCCTGCTGAATTATAGATAATCCAAGTCAAAGCCATCGTGTATGTAAAAGGGTTGTGCTACCAAGAAAATCTTCCACTAAAAAACAAAGAAGAGTAACATTTAACATTTTGTTCTTTTTCAACAACTAATATTTGCACCTTTTTCATTGTCACTAAAAGCTGGGGCTTTTGAAATTCTAGTCACTCGGGTATGTGTGTGAGATACATGAGAAAATGCAAGAGCATAATTTTCTAAAAACATGAATTAAAACGCATAAAATATTCAAAAGTAGGACTATGGTGTTATTAAACTTGACTTTCTGAAAAGGTAGGAAACTTACTACAACATGAATATTAAATGTACCAGGATGTGTATATTTTACCCATGATTTAAGGTGTTAGGTTGGGCATCTCAGTTTTGTAGCTCATTTGATGTAATGGAGTTTTACTCTGAAATTTAGTGGCATATTTATCATCAAAGAGGAACATGGGTTTCAATAGAACTTGGTTCTTCTCTCAATATGATGCACTATGATTCAGTTTAACAAAAATATGTTTCTCTGCAGAAAAAAATGTGGATGAAGCTAAGTAATGAGTCTTTGAGCCTGAGGAGAATATTTATAAAATCATTTACATCAAAACTTTCTTTCATAGCAACCTTTTGTCATAATTTCAAAATACTTCTCACACATATACAAATACAAAAGCACTGACATTCACAAAAGACAGTTCATAGAATTTGAAAATAATAACAAAACATTTGCTTAAATTTGGAGAGTGTTAAAGTAATGGCAGAAAACCTTGAGGCAAATCAGAATTCAGTTGTTAGGTACTGTATATTAATTGATCAGTGGAATTGATCTGTGTTTTTTTTATTTTTGAGAGTCTTAGCTAAAGTTGCTTAGTTTTGATTTTTAATTACATGTTTTATTTTTTTTTAATTACATGTTTTTAAATGGTGTCAGAGTATTATATATGAATTCTTTTTCTGTGTCCTTTTTTGCTAATATAGCTCTAGCAAAGGATGTCCCAGAGCTAGATGATAGCCTAAAATTTGCTTTCACACACAGACCACAATAACTGTTGCCATATGGTTCCACTTGATACTTATATATGAACCTTTTTTGGAAATTACTTATGGAGTAAATTTGCATACAATGGACCAGGAGATGGAAAGGGAAGTGAAAAAGAAGGGGGATACAAACTAAGGGGAGAAGGGAGGAGATTAAGACAGGAAAGTGCACATGAAAACAGGGAAAATATAGGTAAAATAAATTAAACAAACCAGCAAAAACAGACAACAGGATATACAGTAACTCCTAGAAGTCTGCTTACACACCTGTATGAGACGAGAGGGACAGAAAATAGAGAACATAACAGCAATAAGAAGACAACAGACAACCAAAGTAAACATAAAAAAACCTTCAAGAGCAGCAGTGTGTGGAAGGCTAAGCATATAGTGATTACACAATATTTTTCAGGATGGTGTATATCTGTAGATGCAGCTTAGTATTTACTGTAGGTATGTATCCATGAACACCTGGAACCAAACTCCAAAGATATGTATGCATGGGCATCCTCGTTTATAAAGGATTTATAAAGCTTCTTCAGAAATAAAATGTGTTTATTAGCAGGTTTGGGCGACCCCAGACTCACCCTATAGGGCCCAGGACCGATATGAAGGCAACCCAAGCCCCAGACATCCAAAGGCACCTCAGATAACTGGGAAACAAGGAGGGCAGACATAGGGAGGCCAGAGAAGGGCAGACAAGAGCACCAAGAGCCTGACCACTGAGGGTCCAAACATCAAATGGGCTAAGTCCCTAAGAGGTCTGACTCCACAGAGCCAGGAGCCCTAGGCCCGGTCTGGCCAGACAGCTACTAGGAATGACACGGCTCCCACCAAAGTACCCACCCCGCACCTAGAGACCTATCAGTAGACACAGGCACCTCTTATCAGCAGGGAACATAAAACTGGGGAGGAGACAGGCCCTGCTCATACTTGGGGGCTAAGATGTTTCAGTAGGTGCTGGGGAGGCAAAAATTAAAAATGACGAGTAGACGAAGACAAATTCACATTTATCCAGTCCCATTCACACAGTCCCACCTCTTACACCTATATGGACATATAACACTCAACAGAAAAGTACACAGTGGGCAGACACTAAGCATATTCTTCATACATACACTATCGTCCTGGGTCTGGGGGCCACTCCCCCTAGCCAGGCAGACCCACACCATAAGCATCCAGACATGGTGGTTGTATCCTACCTGCCATACAGCCACACCAGCCAGCCGGCTCCCCTTCAAGGATAGTGCTAAGCCCTCCAGTGTCCCAAATCCCCATCCAATGCCAGGAACCAACATCCCCCATTGCAGTGGAGGGACAAGTGCATAACCACAGTGCATGTATATAGTCACCTGGTGATTACTTAAACATTGAAAGCAGATATGAGAGTGTGTAAACTGTGCTACTGCATTTTACTTTCTAAACAGCAGGTGTCACTGCCTTGAAAAGTAATGCCACTAGACAGTTGGAAGAGCTGCAGAAAGAGACGTTGTAGTTTATTCGCAAAAATGTTTTCATCTATCCGCTTGATCCATCTTGACCACCTAGGTATTCTATCTGACCTTGTGATTTTTTTTTCAACCAAACAAAGATTTCAGCTAATTAAAATGAAAATAGAGATTTAATCATACATAAAGCTAAAAAACAATGTAGTTTATATTTTTGTTTATTTTTTCTGTACAAAGAAACCTTCTTAAACTAGTGAGATAAAAAAGTTTAGTCCTGCATTCAGCCCTGCATCAGAGTAGCATGTGCTATCTTCTGCATGTTAATAAACATGCAGAAAAAGGTCCATCGATGTCCAATTCATATTTTTCTAGATCGGTTCTGAGACAGAGAAGGACACCAATCCATTAAAGAAATTAGAAAGGTTTTAACTAAAACACTGATGCCTTAATGTTACATATGTGTTTTAATTAAATCTGCTTTTTGGTCTGGTCTAAAATTGTTGTCCAAAGTTGTGTAAAACCAAGTTTCCATATATGCACCTGAAGGCAAGTATTTACATCCAACCATTCTGCCCATTTCCTCACGTTTTTGTATGTGTCTTTGTTTGCATGTATCTGTATGGCCATTTATTTGTTCCCTCGTGAGGACAATTTTTCAGGAATATGCTACATTGTGGGGACTTGATACTTGATGGGATCAGTGACTGACTTCCATGAAAATAAGTTGTCTTTTTAGGTTGGGGCTTAGGTTTAGGACTAAGATGTGAATTGAGCTTAGTTTAGGGTTAGGTATGTGTTATTAATGGTTAGGGTAAGGCTCTGGGTTAAGCCATACAAATAAATGGGTAATGATAGTGAGTCGTAATGTGTATATGTGTGGGTGTCTGTATGTTTTTCTGTTTCAGTATTCGGAGTGGGCTCACTAAGGACTGTGCCTAGAGCCTCATTAGTGGCTAAGGTTTGGCCAGCATACTGCTACTGGAGATGCTCACGGAACAGTCATATGCTATTCTACTGCTGGCCCATCTGCTTTATTGGCCTTCACTTAAGGCTTTTGTTTTCTCTTTCTCTGTGTTCATGTTTTTTAAGACAAATGCACCTAAGTTTGTTTCCTCAGTATTGTTCATACATCTGTTTAACAAACTATATTTCAGTTGAATAATTCAAAGTTGTACATTTGTGTATTAATACATGGATAATGAATACAATTATGTAGTTGTAAAAGTTTTAACTTAAAGGATATATGCACATGTAGTTGATATTATGATACAACCAGTGGTGGAAAGTAACAGACTATGTTTACTTGATTACTGTATTGTACATTTTTAAGTATTCTTACTTTACTTGAGTAATTTTTGCAGGGTACTTTATAATTTTCACTCTACTACATTTCAAAGTCAAATATTGTGCTTTCAACTCCACTATATCTTTAGGAGGATAGTTGTTACTCATTCCTTTTGACTCAGCTTAGCTTTGCAATCCGCTGTTGCTGCTGTTTTTTTTTTTTTCTTAAAATGCAGCTGTCCAGTCTATGTTTCTCACAAAAATCCTTAAGAGCAGGTATCCTGGATGTTTTACAAATGTCAAAAACTTGTGGTAGATATTACTTGCAGTTTACAAATTTTATAGAAATATGAGTTGTTGCCATTTGGCCAGGTTATTTAGTAGGGCGAGTTCTCAAAGCAGAGTTGTAGTTCTTTGTGATAATAGATTCAACCTTAAGCCTCTGGTCCACAATAAAAGTGTGACAAGAATCAATACTCACCTGTTTTCTTTTTGGTGTTTTTAAATATAAAATAATAATAAAAATAGACGTTTTTGTGGCATTTTTATGCTAAGGTGTTTTAAATGTGGTGTAGAATTTGCACCAGAGTGGTTCTATGAATCAATTCATCAGGTGGTTCCTGAAAGTTACAAAGTCCTATAAAATGACTTTAAAAATTATACTGTAATGCACTGATAGTAGAAAATTTAATTTGTTCGTTTAAATACTTAATCATTTCTAAAAGTGAGTACTTCATTATTTTAACGTGGTAGATTATTGACAGAATAACTATTACTTTTAGTTGAGTAAGATTTGACCATGAGTATCAATACTTTTACTTAAGTATTATAGTTGAGTACTTTAGTTGAGTACACTGAATACAATGCATCATCTTAAGAGTAAAACTTTCATCGCTCCATAGCTGTTCTTGTACCCAGATATATTATTTGCAAGTGGTCCCACTGGAAAGCATGTCAGGTATATTTTGCTTATAGCTGTGCAAACATGGTGAGCAGAGCACTGATAATTTTTTCTGTCGTATGATTTATCGTAGATTTGTCTTCACTGTCTTCACTGTCTTCACTTAAGACTGGGCGGGGGGATCTTTTGGGTCTTTTGTGACCCATTTACACAAAAAGAATGTCAAATTATTAATGTAGACCACAAAGAGGACGCACATTCCTGTTTGTCCATATGTAATATACTTTCAGTAATTTTTCTCTTTGATATTTTTTTCCAATTGCTTATAGGTCATTTGAGTGAGTAACATGAAGCTTCATGTGGAATCATTATACTAGACTGGACACATGATGTGAATTTGGTCCAATTTTAATGTATTAAGTACTTTTATTAATTTCAATAATGAAGAAAAGCTGTCTTTTATTTCCTATTACAACAGAATCTTTTTCCAGTCCCTAAGCGAACCACTGCTGCCTAAATTAGAGTTACTGACTTCAGTTCTCCTTAATTACATCACATCCTTGGCTTATTTAAAAGCAAAAATCAGATGCAGTAACCCTTTTTTATTTTAAATTAATTCAATAAGGTCTCAAAATAAACAGCTTTAGACATAGAAGCAGGATTTAAACAAATGTACAGTAAATTGTCAAAGTTGTGCCTTAGACATGTAGCGCGCACTGTAAGACATACTGTATATTAATATTTATCAGGAAAAAAAATGTAAACCAATGAATCAGAGCCATCTTTATAAGCCAATTTTGTGTGCACAAATGGATATAAACATCATATCAACATTGGTTAAATATTCATATCTTAGTGGAAATGGAAGAAGGGAATGGAAAAAGGGAGCAGGGTGTCAGGAAAGCAATTAAAACCAGTCATAACAACTTTAACAACTTTAGGGACTTTAACTTTAACGCCAATGTGGGAAACAACAGTGACACCAGGAGTGGCGTGATCAGGAAGAACACAACCCAGCCCTGAACCAGAGTGGTGTCTCATTATTGGACATCTGTGTAATTCATTGATTGTCTATAATGAACACCATGTTCAAGCTTAAGGATATAATTCAGGGCAGTTATAGCTTGTAGTCGTATGTTCTGACCTTTGACCGCATGTCCTGGACTCTCAGGTGAAGGGGAAGAACTGTCCACCGATCACCACTTGATGGTGAGTTGGGTACGCTGGTAGAGGTGGAAGCCAGTTAGACTCGGCAGGCCCAAGCAAGTAGTGAGGATCTTCTTGGAACGTCTTGCAGGTGCCCTCGGTCAAGGACGTGTTCAAGTCCCATCTTCACCCAGATGTGGGGGGAGACTGGGGACAGAGTCCAAGTGGATCTGCCTCTATTGCCGATGCAGCCGCTCGTAGCTGTGGTTATAAGATCTGCAGTGCCTGTCGAGCTGGAAGGTATACTTTAAGGATCTCTTTTAACCCAGCTGACACGCCTTTCCTGACGAAAACAGAGAATGGGGAGCCTGACCCGCTCATTACCTAGGCTGAGGTCACAAAGGTGGTTAGAAAACTCTTTGGAGGCAAGGTTTCGGGGATGGATGAGATTCGCCTGGAGTACCTGAAGTCTCTGGACGTTGTGGGGCTGTAGTGGTTTAAATGCCTCTTCGACATTGCATGACGGTCAGAAACAGTGCCCCTGAACTGGCAGACTGGGGTTGTGGTTCCTCTTCGTAGGAAGAGGGACAAAGGGTGTGTTCCCACTACAGGGGGATCACACTTCTCAGCCTTCCCGGGAAAGCCTATGCCAGAGTTCTGGAGAGAAAAAGCCTGCTGATTGTCAAACCTCAGCTTCAAGAGGAGCAATGCGGGTTCCATCCTGGCAGTGACACACTGGATTAGCTCTACACACCCTCTGTAGGGTGCTTGAGGGTCCATTCGAGTTTGGCCAACTGTTTTGTGGACCTTGTGGTACCTTATGGGGCGGTGCTCCAGGAGCATGGAGTCAGGGGCCCTTTACTAGGGGGTCATCCGGTCTCTGTACAATTGGAGCAGGAGTGTCATTTGGGAGAGCCATGAAGCAGAGCAGCTTCCCCTCCATAATAGGGGGGTCAGCTCAGGTGGCACAGTCATTTGTTGCTGATGTCCCCTGGATGCCTCCCTTGGGAAATCCAGGCACTGGAGATCTTCTGGCTTCTCCACAAGGAGTGTACGAGTATGAGTATGTAAGAGCAAATTTTAATTTAGGATCTTTGGCAAGACCCCACAGATGCTCTAGTTAAATGTGACTGAGCTGGAGGCATTACACAAGATAGAATGAGCAGAAATTTCACTTTTTAGTTATGAAAAGCTGGTAGTAATATAGCTTAAAAAACCTTCAACTGTCTTTGCAGCGAAAACTTAGAAAGTGTTGACTCGGGTGAGATTTTTACAAAAAGCCTGCCATACCATTGATATTTTTATTTGTTAAAAAGTTATTTTTAGATCCTATCACTTTTCTAGTATGTACAGTATGTCTGTGGTGTACTGTCATATTGAATTTAGTTCTGTTTAGTTAAATTCAGTTCGGTTTATTTTATATACCAGATCACAATACACGTAATCTAAAGGCACTTTTCAGAGAAAATTTAATTAAATCATACAGACTCTGTTTTAATGTAGCTTAAATTATGAAGGAGCTTTTATATTTATTTAGAATACTATCTTAACACGTTGGTCAGAGGAAGATCACCGAACATTGCCAAAACCTATAATTTGCTTGTATTGGTTATCAAATTGAAGTCACATGGTAACCTTAACTCATGCAAAATCTAATGTGATGAGAAAACCTTTTTCTGTAAAGTTTTCATAAGTCTAAATACTTTTTTCCCCACAAACCATTAAAAGATACATTAAAAACATTTTTTTGTATTTTATTTAAGTTCATTTCTATGAGGGTAAAATACACCATATCGCAGTTTATTTTTATAGCAACATGTGAGCCTCTTTGGTCTAAATAGAAATTTTGACCAAACAGGATGCAACAGCTGCTGCTACCTAGATACTTAATAAGTCAATTTAATTCAGTTTAGTTAAAGAACCATGCATGAAGTTATGCAAGCTAATTGTGGAGATCCAGATCAGGTTTTTCATACCTGATCCTAATCCCTATGTATAAGTAAGAAAAGGTTTTGAGTTTAATCCTTTATGTAAATCAATGCAGTATACCTGTTATGTTTAAAAAGCACAATAGCTTTAAGTTGTAGTAGAATGAAACATCACATTTCATCAGTATTGCATGGTCTGCAACAGTGTTGGAATTCCGTTCCACTTGATTCATTGACGAATGACATTCCGGATGCTGCAGTCTCCCTGGGAATTCCACAAAGCAATGCAATCTTCTCTACTATTTGCAACTCTTTTGATCCCGTTGTTTATTTCAGCACTGCACCAGATTCACAAAGTAGTTGGCACTAAATACATGGAAGAAGATCCTACCCATTGAGCCCATCAACTGGAAGCAATTTGCACATATTTTTTATTAGGTTGCAATTATTTTCAGTTTTGCAAAAAACACAAAAAATGTATTTTATATGGTGAAATCAAGACGCATAAAATGTGGTTAGATTTCCTCTATTTTTTCTTCACATCTCTTCTATGTCTTCTGCTAAAAATGACTAGTTTTACTATTGGGAATCTTTGCCACAAATGTTAGCAATTTATAAAAGTTTAGTTTTGAATCAATTAAATGCATTGTCATGTGATTACTTTCCTGGTGCAGTCTTTTGTAAGCAATCTGTGGATTTTAACTGCATGTCCATTGATGAAAGTGCAGCTGTCAGTCATTTCTCTTAGTCTGTCATCTCATGCTCTATTCACGCACCATTGCAGGTCAAAGGCAAAGATGAGAACATGCATTTGATGCTATCTCATATGTTGACAGATGCTTGAATTATAGATTATAAAGTAAAACTCTTCTCTTGTGGTAGCTTGTTGAAACTGGAATTTAAGCTAAATCATATCCCCTGCCTTCCAAAATAATTCATGCCTCTGAGATATTTACATTTTGTCATGTTACAACCAGGAGTTCAATGAATTTTTCTGTGATTGCACAGGGTAAAGTGAAAGAGCAGCAAAAGAATATAATTGTAAACAACACACACAAACCCCTGTCCTCAGAAGGTTTGTGCGTATGTATTTGTACGTGCAAACCAGATTTTCGAAGAAGGTGCAAAACTTTTTTGCATGGACAGAAATTAATGGTTGAAAAATATGAAAATTTCATGCATGCAAAGAGATTTTCCAAATAGGAAAGAGACTATGTGCTCATTTGGGTGGTCAAAAATAACTATAGTAAAATTACATTAATAAAGAAAAAACATCTACACAGTCCTGTATAATTAATACAGTGGGCCAGCAGAAAATCTTTATACAATTCTACCAAATCAATTTTCACATATTTACATCTGTGCAGCCATCATTATAGACCACCTACAACGCACCCTCTTATTGCACATATTTTTAAAAAATTGTATGCAGTTTAATACCTATTATTTAAAATCTTTAAAGATCAGGTCCTAAGAGTTTCTGTACAGGACATGGCATCATGTGGAAGAATAAGCTGTTTACAGGTGAATTATAGTGGCAACATCTCTCCATGGGAATGTTTTTCTTACACAGTGACAGGATTGATGGTAAAATGTGATGAAACATGGAGGGAAATAGATTTAGAATAGAACATATTACTTTAGATAAGTTTTACCCTCCAACCGGATGACAGTGTGCAATTTAGCAGGTTTAGCAGAATTGATTTGATCGCAGAAATTCTCCTGAAAGCATGTTATAAGCCATAGCAACACCACAAACAAGTTTACCTTGGGCAATTTGGAGCCATCTATGGATCCTGAACGAGTGGAGTCTAAGCTTTCAAATGATGTCAAAATATTAGAAATTTTAAAACAATCGAATAAGATGTTTCTTTTTTTCAGTTTAATGAGAAAACTGGCTTCAGAGTTTCTTTAGAACCCTGGAACCCAGCTGGGCAGTATTAAAAGATGTTAATTTCATTACCTTTGCCGCCTTTTTCAACACCTCCCTTAGCACTGCTTTTCAACAGAGACCATCAGTTGTTATTTCTGGAAATCTTTGAATTGACCCAGGAAGAGAAACTGGGAAAAAGAATTGACATAAAGGCATAAATAAAGCATAAAATGTATCTATTATATGTGAAAAAGTAATTGTAATGAAAATAATGAATATATATTTGGATAAACAACTAGTTTCCATTGTATTAAAATAGGTCTGATTAATTCAACCCTTAAGATTAAATTGTTTTCTGGAGGATTTCCATAACATTATGTCCACATCATGATAACAGATAATAAAAAAATAGATAATTTGATGATGATGATACAAATAGTGCTTATCCTGTGTAAATGAGTCTTTATTCTAAAGACTACTTTATAGGGTGAGTCCTAGTTGGTATTATACCCAACAATGCAAAATCTAAGAAAAAATCTATTTGTATTAATTTGCCTAAATGATTTGTAAAACACTATCTTGTGTGGAATTATGTGCACCACTGTTGGTCCAAAATTCTTATCATTTTTTTTATTTTAATTTCTCTTATATATTGTAGTTAATATTAAGGGTACAGTATGTTAGTTTCAGTAACATCTAATGGCCAGACTGCAGCGACATGGACCACTCCCCCCACTACTTTTCTCCTTCCAGCAATATGGAGGAAGCCATGGTACAGATTGGCGTCTGCAATGTCCGCATCATCTAGCTATACAAGGTTTGTTTGCATATTGCCTCTTATTAGGCAAGGACGAGGGAATAGAAGAGGGTGAGGATGGGGCAAATAGGCCGTGGTGGGTGTGCATCTAGTACTAGGTGAGATAGAGGTCTGAGTGGGATGACAGGAGCTAAGGAGAAATTTTGAACCTCTCCAAAGGAGCCAGAAGAGTAACCCAGGTATGTATCCAAAAAATGATTTTAGTGTACAGTGGGTAAAATAAGTGTTTAACACACTACCATTTTTCTGAGTCAATATATTTCTAGAGGTGCTATTGATATCACATTTTCACCAGATGTTGGTAAGAATCCATGCAATCCACACATACAAAGAAAATCAGACCATAGATGTCCAGAAATTAAATTATTTGTAATAATGTGGAATGACACTGGGGACACAGTATTGAACACACTTAGTGATATTTATTAATACAAAAAGCATTTATTGGCAATGACAGTTTCAAGACCTCCATTTATTCTTCAATACCGTCTCAGTTCAGCCTTCTATACTTGCTACAATTACATTCAAGCATAATCGCAACCTCTACATTAAATAGTCTGTCGGCTCTGCACTTTCGTAGTCCAAAGATGTCTGCCTCAATAAATGCCTATTTAATTCTAAATGGAAATTCCTATGGCAACGCAAACATAAAGATTGAGACTTTCAGTTCATATACGATAAATAACATTCTTCTGTATAATATATTTTAGCTGTGTCATTAAATCCCTGTAATTATTACACACTAGCTTTAAGAAGTCATTTTGGAAATAAGAGAAAAGAACTACTAAATACTGCATTATTGCTAATTTCTAAGGGATGGGGCACCACACTTTCTCCATGTTGGGATCTGTTATCTGCCTGCCAGCTCATGCGAGCTGGGTCTCTGTTTTTCCTGTGACTTCTGCTGCTCTTGTGAAGAGC
>JAUZNJ010031279.1:0-14309 GCA_034780135.1 Jordanella pulchra | reverse complement strand
CGCTTCCTGACACTGGGAGTTTGAGAGTGGCCTAAAAGTAAAGATGAACTTCTAAGACATGAAGATTGAAAAAAATATTTATGACAATAGTCATAAAAAATGATTATATTTCTCACACTTTCCATAAAAATTTCAAAGTGATACAAACTAATGTAAAAAAAAAACAAAAAAAAACGCTGTAAGCAGGTGGATTTACCTCCAACTTCTCACATCAGCTCAACCGAAAATATTGCAAAATAAGGTAGAGCCACAATAGTTTAATAAAACATAACTATGTTACATGCCAAGCTTGTAAAGGGACATTGTAGGAAATAACTCTATCTTTTAGCACTTCCAGTCACCCTGTAATGCCTGTTTACAGGCTGTGTCATTGCTCTTAATATTCTTTTGTTCTGTTTTGTTTTTTATAAAAATGCCACCGTATTTGAATTCAGTCATGGTGTTTTTTTGTCTTGGTTTAAAATAGTTTTGCACTGCCTCAATCTGAGCAGGCCCACAAAAACATAATATTATTAGGCTATCTTTTTGTTTTAAAGTCTAAATATATTTACATGTGTTCTCTTTACAGGCTCTCTCTCCATCCTCTGTTAATGTAAATGTAATTCATGCTTTGCAGATCACTTTTGTCCATGCTTACTATTTTCTATGGGGTTTAATACACACAAACCCTTTTAAGACAAAGTCCTTAAAGTCTTAAAGTTGCTGCTCAAAACTGATCATCCTGAAATGCTAAAGTCAAATAAAAGAATCCTCTGAATATGGAAATATTATGTATTAAAATCCAATAGTTGGAAAAATTCAATGTTAGCTTGTTTCCTTCTTGCCACCCTCAGAGGAATGTAACAACCTACACTCCAAAAATGGCAAGTTTTCATAAAGACACTCTCCTAACACGCTCTTTCAGTGAAGATATCTATTGGCAACCAATGCTATTTACAAAGATTCGTCAAATACGTTCTGCAGTGAACCAAACAGGTGAGAAACTCACCACTGCAATCAATAAACTGGTTGTAGAGAAAGGTGTAATAATCTGACTCTAAATCTGGATCTCATTTGTTTTAACTCTGCTTCTGCTCTGGTCCTGTTTTTAGTGAGCAGCCTACACTGAATATGTAAAGTGCTGTATAATCAGTGACACTGCCTACACGCCCAACACTCAAATCAACCTTATTTCTTCAGTTTTCCTTCCCATAGGGCTGATGATGGAGTGCGTGATTAATCGTTTTCTTCAACCCTTTAATGGAGAGCCGCCCATCATCAGGAAAGCTGTGAAATGACCAACATCATGTTTCTTTTATGAGTGAGAAGACGTCGGTTTGACCCTGGTCATTTTTACAGCTAAAACCTTCAATCTGTTTTACCGGGACCGTATGAATTGGACCAATAAAAAAAGTAAAAGATAATGACGAGGGGAAAATAATTTTTTACAAAGGTTTCAGAAATGTTGAAGCAACAATGCATAACCTTTTGTCCAAGTATAAGGCTAATTTAAGATATATTAAATGAGTTTTGCAGTCCATATACAACACTTAGAGCGTAGTGATGCTCCATGCGGGAGCGGCCAGAAAAATATTCATAGTAGTAGTGGACAGGCAACCATTGTTGTTTATGACAAGCAATGTACACTGAGGGGTGGTCGAAAATTAATCCGACCAGTTTCAGGTCAACCTACTTTAGTCTCACTATACCAACAAGAAACTGATAAAGTAAATGTTCTGTATTTTCAAAAGGAATCACTGAAGACAGACCAGATTTTTATTAAGAAGTAGGAATTTAAACATATATTTATACATCAAGGCTGTGTAAACAAATCATTTATGGCCATGCGTAATATTGTCATTAATGTGGTTCAGCAGTTGCTCTTTATCTTTAATTACATAGAAGATTACTAGATGACTGCAGAGACACATTAACTTTCCTTTCTTCCCCATGATGTGTTATAAGGATACAATCTACAATACAATCTTTTGTCATCTTTAATATTGATATACTGATGCGAGTAATTAGTTAACGTATTTTTATTGTCAGTTTATGGTTCACACTTTTTCTGTCTACGTCACAGTTATGTTAGATAGTTAGCTGCAGGCAAAACAAAACGACACCTGGAGGCGGCCATTACAAACCAGCACAGGGTTGGCTACACAAGGTCTAGCACCCCTAGTGGCTAACAGTTACACAATGTTACTTTAATAAAATAAAAAACTAGAGAAGTACTTTTATCTAACAGCCCTAAACAAAACACTGCACGGCTAACTGCCTTTAGAGAGAATCCACTTTTGCGTCATTTAATATCATCTAACATGCTCCTGTTCTATAAAGAGGTTACAGGTTTTATGAAGAACAAAATCAACAAACAGCTCAATTTCAAGCACCCAGACAGAAATTCAAAAATAAACCCACCAAAGCATGGCTGTTTGCAAACACGGTAAGGTAAGAGAACGATTTATCAGAGACCCGTGGTAACAATTTATTGAAAAAGTATAAACCCTTATCGACAAAAGCCCAAAGTTCAACACAAATCATATTGGTGAGTCAGCAAGAATGTGTGAGACGGTTCTCTGGTCTGATAAGACCTACACTG
The DNA here is from genome assembly GCA_034780135.1 of Jordanella pulchra. Classification (NCBI taxonomy): domain Eukaryota; kingdom Metazoa; phylum Chordata; class Actinopteri; order Cyprinodontiformes; family Cyprinodontidae; genus Jordanella; species Jordanella pulchra. The sequence continues at coordinate 11,728 of JAUZNJ010031279.1, read as the reverse complement.
AGACAGGGCTGGATTATATGGCAGGCCCTTATATCACAATATATTTCTTAAGTTTGATCTATACAGCTATTATATTGATACCACTATAAATAAAACAGAAGCTTCAGAAAGACTGCCAAGGATTACCACAAACCGCCTCCAGTTTAACATTCTTGAAATATTTGCTTTAAAAACAAAACACATAAAAATACAATAACACCATAAGGTCAATCAGTGACGAATGCTGTAATGATATAATTTAATGTATATTGGAATTGACAAGTCAATTTTATTGCAAAAAACATTGATGTTGAAATTTTTCCCACAGGGAAGTAAGCTACTTTCTTGTTCATCTCCATTGTTGTTGAGAAAAATATACACAAAGGGCTTTATTTACTAACGAACTGAACAAAAACGAAATTTAAAACACACAAAACTAGAAAAGCACTCGGAGAGCACAGACTGCCTAGCAGTTTGTCTTGTTTGCAATCTCGCTTCGCTTTGCCCCCCACCCCAATGGTTATCCGGATCATCATCAAAATTTAATAATTAGTCAATGGTTATAATACGCCCCTTCTGTGAAAATTTGAGCAAAATCCGTCCACAACTTTTTCGGTAAAGTTGCTAACAAACAAACAAACGCTACTGAAAACATAACCTCCTTAGCGGAGGTAACAATTAATATTCCAACAGCAGACAGCATTATTTCAGAAAAAATATGCATACAACCAGAGTGAGTTTAAAAGATTAAAAAAATGTCATTTTTTGTCTATTCCTCCTTAAACACAACTTTGAAGTGTTTTTAGTGAAAACTCATCCATTTAATGGAGCCGAGGGCTCGGCTGGCAAGCATGTGGCTAACACACCAGTTTGTAGCAGGTTATGCAGTTCGGGGGTAAACTATCCCACTGTGGGAAAAGTTTCACAATGTTGTTGGTTTCATCTGGAACGGCCCCTCGAAATGACCGAGAAGTTTGTCAGATCTTCTGTACGAGACCCGTATGTCCTCCTAAATACCCCCCTTCCAACTAACCACAGTAGCAAAGCAAACAGAGACAATAGTCTGAATGAATAAGAGTGTTTTGCATGTGGCCACGCAGTGATAGCGGCAATTTCCTCCTCAACGGGTCACTCCATTACAATTACCCTGTAGTATTTATCGAGACAAACAAAGAGTTCTGGTTTGTGCAAGAGGAGGAGGCGGGATGGGGGATCAGGATGGGGGGGGGGACCAATGACGGATAGATGGAGGTAGACAGAGGAGATATTGTGGATGAATTAAGATGAGAAGGAGAGCAGGGGACCGAGGGACAGAGGGAGGAAATCACAGTGCAATAAGAGCCCTCTCATTAGGGCCTGTCTTTATCACCGTGCAGCTCCTATGAGATGTGGCAGATGAGTGGAGGGAACAGAAGGCCAGGAGGAGAGCACAGCTCAGATTAGGATCCTTATTGCTATGATAATCGCTGTTTGTCATCCGCCGCGCACGTTTCACACCTGTGGTAAATGCAGATGGTCTACTTAGTTAGCGCCCAGGTCATGTCAGACGTGCGCGTGAGCGTGTTTGCTAGCATAAAACCGTAACAGTATGCGTGATTTGCTCTGTGTTTGTGTGTGCAGCGGCGATAAGTCGGAGCGGGCTCTGCAAATGTGTGTGTGCGTGTTTGTGTGTGTGTTTTCCAGTGTGCGCACGTGAAGGCGAGGCGCGGACGCATTTAGAATGAACAAATAGATAAAGATAGAATTAAATAAATAAGTAACAATCACATGCATTGCTGTGGGTGCCTGGCAACCGGATCTCTCCGTTGCCTTGGAAACAGTTGCTACAGAATGTGAGGTGATTGGCAACCGTGACAACGAGGAGGGAATAACATTTGACCCCGCTCGCTGACGACGGGGTGGGGTGAGGGGTGGCAGGTGGGGGAGTACAGGGCTTGTTGGAGGGGTGGGGGATGGAGGGGGGAGAAATAGAGAGATGGAGAGAATAGATGGAGGCTGGGATCAGATAGGAGAGCACTGGAGCTGCTTAGCTCTTACTCCTTTCTTAACACACACACAACCTCTTCCCCCTGGCTCACAAACACACACTCACCGACACTGTAACACACACAAACACACACGTCGTGCCAAACCCCAACTCACACTCTGCCACCCACCATCATAGCACACAGTTGTCTTCAGGACTCAACACATTACACTTTAAATCTACACTTCCCCCTGTCACACGGAGAAAACTGAGCTGGGCGTGTTGGACTCGGCGTGACGGCGTTCGCAAAGCTGGCTCGTCTTTGTGAATGTTGTTCAACACCTTCCGTACATTTCGAGCACAAATATAACCCTCCCACATAATACAGTTCAGACACGTATTGGACATTGTTTTGCTCCTGAAGCTACACAGAAGGCAGTGTGAAAGCACCATCGCCAAGAGGAGAACCTATCTCCTCCCTGTTCTCTGTCTCTACTTCCTCCTCCTTCTTCCATTCCACTGCGCTTTCCATCTCTCCATCCCGCTCTTTGCCTGGCTAAACTAATAAGGGTGTGATTAATGGTCTGCTAATTGCTGTAATCTCAGTTAATTAGAGTAGAGATTCTTCAGCGGTAGAGTGCTTCGGGAGAGATGCATGTTGCACTGATCTGAAGGTTCAGAACTGCCAACACTTCATGGCTCAGACAAAGAGACGCAATCGCAGGCTTTGAAAAAACCCGTAGTACTATCACACTCCACGGGCTTTTTACTCATTGAGGCATGCAGACAAGTGATGGATTCTGAAGCGGATAACATCAGAGATAAAGGTGTTACACATGAATAAACAACGTCGCTCAATGCTCTGCTTACGTTTGGGTAACTAATCTTTAGACAAAGACATTCCCACCACGAATATTCCAAATTGAAAGTGTGCCATTCAGATATTAGGAGCAACAGCTATAAAGACGTAGGGGATAAACAATATCTCACTGAAGCTTTTAGACGATATATTAAAAAGCATCTCATCATTCAAATACACATGATTCTCTATTGCTGGGGAGAATTCAACTTGACCAAGTTGTTTTTTTTTCTTGCGGTTTTGGCTCATTATTTAGATTTCTAAACACCAGACTGGAGGGAGTTTTGCCAGAAAAGACGTTATTATCGTACGGCTATGTTTACTTTCAGCTCTCTCTGCTGGGTTTTCCTCGGCTGGAAAGGGTCACCGGCCTCGGCTCACGCAGTCGCTGGCTGCCCGGGGGGAAGTTACTCGGAGGCTGGAAGGTCGTTGCATGGGTGGCGCTTCCTCCTGTCGGAAATCAGAGCTGAATTTTAAGCAACTATCCAGCAATGCTGGTGTTTTTTTGTTCTTTTTTAAGTGAGCACTGTTTCTTTTCTGTCTCTGCTGGTCATTCTCTCTGGTTCTTCCCATCTCTAGCCTTATATCTACCAACTCAGTTCTCGCCTGCACACAGAAGGCAGACAGAGCTTTTCACACCTCTATACAGAGACATGTTATCATGCCAAGGCCAAGAACAATTGTTGTTATTTCAAAACTGTTTGACTACTCTTTATAAAGGTAGGAAATCAAAAAAAAGCAACATAAAAAAAAAGCAAATCATTCGTGTCTTTCTGGGAGGAGTGACACGCTGAAGGTCTGACGCCTGCTTTGCAAAGGGGAAGGACAAGGTTGCATTTTGTACGACTTTATACCTGACAGAAGAAAAAAAGCAAAAAGCTGAGACACTTTTGAAAACATTTAAATCTGACAGCATTGTTTTTTGTTTTTTTTTTACACATTTATCTCATAGAGGTGGAGCAGGGAACATGTTTTCTATTTAGACTTGACAACAGTAGGTTTGAATGTAGATTTAGCTGAATGTTTCTCAATAAAACGATTCAAAGATAAGACGATGCGTTAGATTAGACTCGAGGACAAACAGGACAGGATTTAAATGCCTGAGCTATAGCACTGCAGCGTTACTGGCAGACTAGATAGTATTGATGCAAAAAGAAACTGTCTCAGACATAAATCTCGACTCGGGTTTGCTTTTGAAAGACTCATAGGCTGAGTTGGACTTTTCTACATCTCTAGATTAAAGTAAACAGCCTTTCTGAGAGACTTTTTTTAATACATCCTAAGGTTAGCATGTAAACCTTTTCCCTGACAACCGCAGCTAAGATGTGCCGTTCGTTAGCAACGACTGCCTCAGGGTCAAAAGGCTAGGGAGGTTTTTCTTTTTTTTTAACACTGTTGCTTAACTAATTGATGCAGATTTTATTAAACTGCCTTTTTTTCTGAGCTGAAATCAGACCTTTTAAAAAATATGAAAACTTTTTTTAAATTAAGCGTGTGTGTCCCTTAATTTGAGCAGGTAAATAAGATCCGCCAACGGAATGAGTATTTTTGCCCTTAAAATTAGATAATTACAAGTAATGAACTTGAACTAAGATAACAGAGATGTTATCCTGTGAATCATCTCATTCTTTTTGGCAAATTATCTTCGCTGCTCAAATCAAAGGTAAAATGTGCTCACTTAGAGAAAACCTAGATGTATATTTTTCCATGTATCTGCTAAGCTTTAGAACCTTAGCGAAAGAGCTGGACGCCTGAGACACAAAAAAATTTCACATTTGTGCAGTTTGATCTATCTGCCCGCCCCTTTCATTCAAAAGTCAACTGACTGTGCAAACAGCTTTATCTCACAGCAGTGTGGGTTAGGGTGACAGTATGGTCTAAACAGAGCCAATTTAAAAAGAATAGTACAGTAACGGATTTATGATCCGAATCGCTTTGTGAATTCAGGCAGACAAAAAATGCTTCACATCTAAATACATCCTCCTATGTCAATAAGCTCAGCGATGAAACCAATGTCCTCATTTTCACTCTCGGTGCATGGTGACGAACTTCTGCAGCACTGATTTAACCAAAAAAAAACACTTATAAAGTCTATTGACTTCTTCTTTGCATTTTCTATTTTAAAAACAGTGATCTTATTAGTTATTAAAATATGTATGTACTTTATATATCCTAATATTAATATGGGGGTCAGCTGCAAAATTGTTCTACAAAAAAAAGTAGCTGAGCGCAACATGTCGCCTTCTTACAGTGTTTACCCATGGATCAAATGGAGATGAAGGTAGATGACCCTCCTAAAAAAATACATTAACAGTAAGTTGATATTAGCTTGGTGTGTAGAGTACCCAAAACCTGAAAAAGAGGCTCTACTTTAACATTTTTTCACTCAGATAGTCCTTCAAGAAATAATTCAAGAGTAAAAAGAACACTTGATAAAATGGATGAGTATCCAAAAAGCTATTCCGAAAGCATACAATTAAATAAAAAAAAAGATTAAAATAATATTAATGTAATGGTTACATAATAACAAAATTGAGCAAAAGGAACACAAAATGCACGTAAAGTTACTAAAACGATTTGTATAGTTCATGTATATATTTCAGGAAAGTACGAATGACATCCAGCTACAAATTCTACTGTTTATTGTGTCTCCAAATAACTCAAGCTACTCATGGTGAGAAGATCAACCAGATGTTTTACTCTATTAAGAGTAGTAATACTCACAAGAATATTGCTTAAGTAAAAGTAAAAAGTATGGTAAAGTACAACTACTTCTAAAAGTGCTTTATTTTCTAAAAGTTACTCAAATGAATGAAACTGAGTAAATGCAACTGGTAAATACTCTCCCTCTGGATTTTGGACATTCTTTAGCTGTTTGTTGCAATTCTTTATTTGTTTGTTTTTTAGTCTTTAAAGTAGAAGATCTTCGCATACTTCTGTCCGACTGTTATTTCTAGACATTAAATCAAATTTTATGATCCAACAGTTACTCAGTACAAAAGTTGATTTTTTTAAGAAATATTTTTCTAGTTAACTTAAAAAATTTCTTTGGTTACCACATTTTTTACTTTTACTTGGAGTAAAAAAAAGATTGAGTTAGTGCTACTCTTGAGTACGGTTTTTGGATACTCTACCCACCTCTGCAAAGCAGGGAAATCCTTGCAGGAGTTTTAAAAGTCCTCTGTAAAGAAAACAAAACAAATTATAGAATTTATATCAAAAAAGCAAAAGTAACATTTTGCATTCAGTTTAGTTTAGTACATTTTAATATTTTGTTGCTATTAGAAGAATTAGGTAAAGTGTATAACTTTACTAATACTAAAGACTTAAAGGTTTTCAACACAGAAAGGCCTCAGGCGGCGATGAAACCCTGATCTCCATGCTACATGGCTGCAGTATTAAAAACTACAGCATCATCCAGGTCTTCCCTGACTTATCCACATTTAGGGCTCAGTTATGCTGTATGCATGCATGTTTCATAAAAAACATTAGATGCATTAATACCACGTCTGCAGCTTTTATGCTCCATGCAGTTTTTTCCCCTCTACCTTAATATTCTGTCCAGTTTCGGGGTGTTTACAACAAAGAGTACATAATGAGTCTAAATCAAAAGTGCTAACTTTTTATAATAAAGAAAATAGGAAAACATAATTATGATTTTAAATGCAGTTAGAATAAAGGAATTGATTTTGTGCATCAAACTGTTTTGCTGTTCCAAGGTTCTCTTGTTCTGTAGGTTTTAGCAGAGCAGTTACTTCCTGCCACATGCCAACATTGGGTCACCTAAATCTCTGGGAAGTTTTCTTGAAATTATTTTTATGTTGCATGTGCTACTACTACCATTATTATCTAGTTAACTTACTTATAATGTGAATGTGATTTTTCAATGTCCACCAAGATCATTTGTTGGAGTATGAGCTGCACCTCGGTGCAGATTTTAGCCTGGCTGCCTTGCAGCAGAAAGGTCCTGGGTTTGAACCCTGGCCTGGAGTCTTTCTGCATGGAGTTTGCATGTTTGCCTCATGCATGCATGGGTGTGCTCCAGCTTCCTCCCACAGACCAAGAACGTGACTGCTCAGTTGATTGGTGACTCTAAATTTGCCTTAGCCATGTTTTAATCCAAACATCATAGGATTTCACATAGCAAGGTATATGGTAATTCATTTAACAGTGGTATCGGATCGAATATCAACCAGTACGTTCAGCCCCTCTATTGGCATCGGATTGGATGAGAAAAAATGTATGGGTGTATTCCCATTAAAAATTGAAATTTATGGGAACTTATAGTTCAAACATCAAATGTGAATCATCATCACCAAGAAAAAGCCACTTATATATACAATATTCATTGTGAATCTGTTCATCTCAGGGTTTTTTTTGCATCTCTTTAATTTGTTTGACTCTCAAGGTGAGTAAGAATTCTTTACTTTACCTTAATTTTGATAAAGCAGTCTAAAAAAATCTGTGCAGGTTTACTACATTTCAAAAAGGTCATATTTAAAGTGCCCCTGACATAAAGCAAGAGTCTTTGACCTGTATAAAATCTTCAGCTGCAGAGCCTGGTGTGTCTTTCTGGGTGTTTTTTAACAAAGAGGTGTGAAGATTGGAGCCTCTCTGCCCCAAGGACATACATGCGCCCAGTGTCACACATGCACACCACTGCTGACACTCGGGTTCTCACTTTGTGCGCAGAAACACAAACGCGTACACGCTCGGCCAAGCAGACCTCTGGGCTTCACACATGCCCAAGTAAGCGGCGACGGTCCACATGCAGTCGACGTCTCGCCTCTAAACCGTGAGGTGGGCTTCAGGTAAGCCGGAGTGACAGCTTAGGTGTCTGCACGACGCCGTCAGGACGGGTGAGGGGAGCGGGACGGCTGGGAAGCCTCCCAGATGTGGCAGGGGGGCCTTGTAGTGCATAAAGAAGCACACATACACACATATTCATAGACCAGATGTGGCAGCAGGAGTCATAACACAGAAGGACCCAGCTGTTTCTCATGTCAAGAAGAAGGAGGACCAGCTCTTCTCAGCTGATGGCGCTCATCAAACTTCTGGGGACAAGTAGGGTTAATGCATCCTGACAATAGCTGCCAGTGGAGGTAAAAGATGACAGGTGTGCGTGAGCGTGTGCTCCTGCCTCTCTGAACATCTTGTTTACTCTTAAGAAGCCTTCCTGTTGTGTTTTTTTCCCCCTCTGTCTTTGCAGTAGTTGGTTTCATCGTGTGGGTGTGGAGTGGAATGAATTGCACATGGCACCACACTAACTTACGGCACCCCAGCCCTCCCCCCCCACACACACACACACTCTGACGCCTCCACACACACACACCCACATACTGGGACCTGGCACAGGCTGTTCAGCTCCATTCCAGGCCAAATGCTTTACATTATACCATGAAGATGACTTGGCGTGCTACAAAGCTTCCTGCAGGAGATGGCTCCTGCTCTGCAGCATTTCAATCTGCTCTGATTCCTCTTCTTCCCTCCGTGTAATAAATACAGACCACTGCTCAGGATATATTGCCCTGATGTAACAGCTACTGAATGAAAAAGAAAAGCCACCTCGCACCAAGCCCTCTTTAAGTGCCGTTACTCTAAGATTACATCTTGTCTGCCATCTTGTGTTCATTATTAGCATAACAAAAAGGTGCAGCAGTTGTTGTTAATGATTATTTATTTCATTCATGGCCTCGGGTTCATTCAGTGAATTTCATTTAGAATTATTTAGTGGGTTTTGGGGAATTTATTTAAGTCAACTAACAGCAGTATTTTGGGGAAAATAGTTTCCATTAACAGAAAGTAATAAAGGTACAAGGTGGTTACGCAGTAAAAATATATAAGTATATAAGTAAGTTAATATAAGTAATTTCATTTTTCGTGCAATGAATGTTGTTTCCCTTGTTTTAAGCAGACAATTTAACAATGGAATAAAAATACAAAATATATATATATTTAAATGTTCTTATTTCAAAGGATAATATCTAATTGTCTTATTTTAAGGGGCAAAATATCAATTCTACAAATTCAGAGAAAATACACTTATTATAAGATCATTGTGTAAAAAGGCACTGCCGTGAAAAGTATTCAAATCTCTTCAACATTAAAGCTGCAGTATGTGAGATTTACCCCCATCTAGTGGTGCACTAAATGAATTACAAATGACAGACCAGTGCCTCCCCATCACGTGTGTGTGACCTACTATGGAAGCCTTGGAGTGACATTCTATTCTTTGAAAGGAAGGGACACATCAACCTATGTTGTCTTTGTCAAATCAACTAAAATGAACGACGAAACAAATGGAACATTTATTTGAAAGGTCTAAAAGAAACCTGACACTCACTTGCTTGTATGAGTCCTGTGAAAAAGAACAGAAAGTTGCCATTGCTGCCAGGAAGACCATTTAATTCTAACATATCGTCACAATAACCGGTTATTGACCGTTATATTGAATTAATTGGCCAGCAGAAAGCTTGAAGCCTCCATATCTGTTTTGAAACGCTGATCCTTCATTCATTTTCTCTTTTATTTTTCTTCAAAGCAGCGCCAATTTTGGGGTTATGTGTATATGTTGTTCATAGTCACACATTCCACGTTTTATAAATCTGGACGTATCCAACCAGAGATCCTTCTTCTACATGTTTTCTTGTGTCCTCTCCTTGGTTTTTGACAAATTATAAGGAAGACAAAGGTGTCTTACCTGCCAATTGTCTAAATAGCACAGAGTTAAGGAATAGTTTTTAACACTGGATACAGAGAAAGGGCTGATAAATGCAAATACTAAGGTACAAATTTAGAAAGCATTGATCATCACTACTGTAAAACACAAACGGTTTAGATCTTGTGTCTGCTCTGTCCATCCATCTTTTTTCTTCTGCTAATCCACTCTCCAGGATGGAAGCGCTGACAGCTTCTCATGAGGGAACCATGTCAGGAAGGATTAGTGTTTCCACTGGGTTCTGGGTCCGCAGTGAAAATCCTCTCAATACGCTGAAAGGAAGCATACAAACTCATAGGGGTAGAGCTCCAAGAGCCAAATCATTTTTACATGGAGGAACAGAGACCATGCTCTGAGTCTTACCTGCATGAAGGCACTCTTTAGGTAATCTGCAAGGCAAAGTAATCTGCTCATATCTTGGATCTTACCCTTTACCTAATGCCCCATATCTCTTAAAATAGAGGGATGAATTGTAGATGGACCTGAAAATAAAGAGCTCAGCTCTTTCTTCCCCACAGCATAAGCAATGCCCTCATAACAGCAGATGAAGCCCCGATCCATTAGTCCGTCTACAGCTCCAACACCCAGACATTTGATCTCCTCTCAGTGAGGCAGAGGCTTACTCCTGATGCACAGGAAGCATTAAGCCTGCAGCCGTCTGAAGAAGTTAGGACTCCCCGTTGAAGCCTGAATGCTTTCCTAACATATATAGAAATAAGTTTAAGGAATTTTAACATCCATACCCCCAAATCACTCCTGACATGCATGTAAATGTCATGATTTTGGTTTTGTCTTGATTGGACTGCTCACTCTTCCTACCTCTTCTGGTAATTTAGTTAAATGTAGCTGACTTTGCATGACATCAAATTTCATAATAACACAAGAAATAAATCTGAAGAGGTTTGCTTTTTTTATGTATAAACTTTTTCTATGTCAGTATCTCAAATATTATATCTATTCACCGCTGGTTTGATTGGTTATTGATGTAGAGACCATAAGAAGACAACATTCGTTAATGTGAATCAAAAGAGATTCCAGTTGCCTTTTTCCACTGGGTGGTGTAAAAAAGTAATGATTATAGAACAAGTTGTAACATCTGACCTCATTATAATTTACTTCTTCATTTAGTAACCTAACTGCTGCCTATTCAATCCACCAGAGAAAATTTGAGGAAGTAAAACAAACAACATTTTCATCCATTTCTTTTTTTGAATGTTATCAAAACGCTAACTCTGATGGGGCATTATTAGGGCAATACTGTTGCAGCTTCAAAGTCGTGGAATGGATTTAAAGAAGCCTAAAATAGTTTGATAAAAAAGACATTTTGATGTTAAGAAAATTGCCTACAAGTTGAGGATGTTTAAAGGAGCTTCCTGCATTCCCAGGCTGTACGAGCAAGCCTGAGAGAAGACAGCTAAAGCATTTTCTCTTTAAAGTAAACAAAGTTTACAAAAGAGAACCACATCAAAGACTTAAACAGCTGGAAAGAGGCAAAAGGGAATAATTTGAACAACAACAAAAGAATAGAACTAAAAAGCATTAAGTGGAAGCATCATGGTTTGGAGATTCTTTCTTTCTGCAGGACCTATATCCAGAAACCCATCATACTTATACCATGAATGTTAAAATAAAACATTGAAAGTATTTGCAGAAAGAAGAAGAAAGTTGAAGCAGATCTACATCCTGGAATATGAAAAAGATCCAACAAAAAATCCAGAATATCAAACAATAATTCACTGTTAATCAAGAAATGGGATCAAAACAAAGATTTTGTTCTGACGGAGGATTTATGGGGGATTCGACACACAGTGTAAATGGCAAAAAAATTAAAAAAAAGTCCACCATAATCTGCGGGAATACTCACTCCCCTCTTAGAAAACCCCAACTCCTATAACAGTCATCCCCCAGCTTCCTCTCAGCCATCGTCTCATTATTAGCAAAATTTAATGACAATAATCCAACATCTCATGAAAAGCCATCCTGGAACTTGCTTACAAACCTGAAACAAGCTCTTTTTTGTCTCAACAAACCATTTAAACCAATTTTCTTCAAGACCTCGCTATATGGATCAGTTCCTGATTATATGTGCATACATGCAGGGATTGGACAATGAAACTGAAACACCTGGTTTTATAAGATAGATAGATAGATAGATAGATAGATAGATAGATAGATAGATAGATAGATAGATAGATAGATAGATAGA
>JAUZNJ010031278.1:0-14309 GCA_034780135.1 Jordanella pulchra | reverse complement strand
TGTACCATAAAAAATTCCTAGTTTGTGAACTCCTTCACTAACAATGGCAATAAACCCGATTCTGATTCTGATTCTAATGTTGCCCACTGGTTGGAGAAATAGCGAAGAAGCCCATTGTTTCCAAAGGATTGATTCATGCTCTCAGTAACAGATTTGCAAGAGAGCAACAAAGGACCTGGAGGCATCCACCAGTCCCAAAAAGTGACTGTTGGCTTGCATGTGAATGTGGACCTCCTTGATTTTTGCCCTTCTTTGCAGGGCCATCCTTTTGGCCCCTGACTGCTTTGTTTCCTTGATGTACAATGTGGTAAAAGCTTGTTGCTTTCTTTATGTTCTTATTCAAGCATTTTGAAAAGCAGGATGTGTAATTGAGGCATCTTTAAAATAACTTTTTTTTTAATACCAGAAAATGTTCACAGCAATGAAAAATGCATAAATGAGAGCTTAGTACTTAAACTGTAGTCAAACCAAACATTTGAATTGAGTGTAATTTGTAAACCCTTTTTGGCTTCCTTTAAAAAGTGTGATTCAACTAGAGAGTGACGTTTGAAAGACTTATCTTCATATCCACTGTTGTTATTTTTGAATTCATCGATTTTGAAATTCCCCTTAAACATTTCCCTACCAAGGGGAATTTACATCAGTAATCAGGACTGGTAAACACTGGAAAAACCTTCCACAGTTTCTCGCCATAAGTCTTCTCGGACACCTACAAACTTTGACCTTGTCCTCCTCACTTCAATGAGTCTGTTGACACCAGCTGGATTCTGTTAAATTGAGAAATAAGGTAATCTGGGAAAAGATAACAATAAAAAAAAAAACAGAACATTAGACTTTTCCCTTGGAAATTGAAAGACAAAACGAGTGACGATACATTGGTCTGGCAGTGTGTCACTAAAATCACCTAATGTAGCCCCTGTTTTATCCTAATTTAACAAAACTAACGGTTTAAATCTAAAAATAAAGTGGATGGGCAACATACACAATATGAGTGATTATCCATATTTATAGCAATAGGTAAAGTTGAGTCCAGCTTTACCCTGTATGTGTTTTGTCAGTTGACGTGTTGCTCTATCGGATTTTAACATTTCAAAATGCACAAGGCCTTTCCTGCAGCACAGTGACCAAATTCATGAAGGCTGTTTTACTTACTGCAATCCATGTGATTTTGTGTAAACATCATTGCCAAAAAAAACATGTGCAAATTCCCCTGGAAAAACCTGCTATGCTGTAGGCTATGTCACAAGGCTGCTTATTTAGTTTGCATTTCTCAGCTACTTCAATAGCAGAAAGAACAATGTCACAGAGAAATATAGTAAACTCATATGAATGGTTTAATAACGATAAACCTGCTGATACATTACTGGATACAGGATATTTACTGAATGTGTTGATATTAACCTTTCTCCTACTTTCCCACCAGGTCTTAGTGTTGGCTCTCCAGCTACAACACCCTTAAAGGCCATTGGGGGTTTATTTCAGAAAAAAGATGAAGATCAGCCGGACGTCATAACACACAAACAAAAGCCGATAACTCGCTCAAAGACAGGTAAGTTAATCAACAGTTTGTTTTCAAAGCTTTATGTCAGATTACTCTTTTTTTCCCCTGCTGTTTAACTACTGCAGCCATTGCATAGTAATGATAGGGTTGAGAGCCTGGGAACCGGATTTTCCCCTGATCTGTCAACATGTTTTAAGATAAATAGAGTTTAGCAGCCAACCTGAGATATGAAAATGAGTTGCAGCTTAAATCTGAAGTTCTTAGCCTTGCTTACATATTGGCAGTTCTTTTTAATGAACTTAGGATGATCTGATAATGACATAAGGTGTATAATCTGAAGCATTCAAGTCAGATAAAAAAAACAGCAAAAACAGAAAGAAAAACCTTCATTGATTGAACTGATCGCTTTATTATTAAAACTATCAATAATCCTGCTGCAGGGCTGGACGATATGGCCAAAATTTATATCATGATTCATTTCTTAATTCCGGTCAATACAATATAATTTCAATAATGATGTAGAAAAAATAAAAGCTTACAGACAAAAATGCCGACTATACAAACTTTTGACAAATATTTTGCAACGTTTATAAAAATCCTACAAAATGACATTTAATAAATATTAGCTTTGAAAAACAAAAGCACATAAAACTAAATGAAAACCTGGAACATCAGTTAGTGATCATTGCTGTGTTTATAAACTATGATGTATATTGAAATATTAAAAATGTTTGTAAACGTCGCATCACCAATATTGAATCAAATCATATTGCGATATATATTGATATTAAAATATTGTCCAGCTCTAACCTGCATTGAATTGTGTACATTTTGTTTGTAGAATGATTTACAAATGCCCATCAGAGATTATAAAAGTATTCGTCGATACTGGCTGCTGTTTAAAACTGTGTTTAAAAAAAAAATCCTGCAGGGACAGTGGTTCAAACTTGTGCAAGTTTAGATTTTTTTTCCCTTGAAAAGTTAACTTAAGACTCATAACTCCCCTTGCGAATGTGTCCATATGTCTGGATATCAATGTACTAAAGGGATGATCTCTGTCCCTCAAATAGAAATTTTAGAAATTAAGGGTTAAATGAGTATAAATAAAGTATTATTAAAGGCTGTGGAAAACCAAACTGATTTTTAACCATTAGCTGAACAGAATTAAAAAAGCTTTTTTCCATCCTGTAGTTATGAAACGCCTCTGTAGAAAACCATTGAGTTCAGAACAATAAATTATTAACAGAAATGCAAAACTCAGAATTCAAACTGACTTGGAAACACTATTATAATCATGCTGACTAATTAAATCATTTTAGGAGCCCTAAATAAAAAACATTTATCAGTCAGTAGTTATGCTAAAGAGGTGAAGTTACTCCTTCATGTTAATGAACAGTCATTGTATAAGCATTGGACTTTTCTTTAGTGTTTAAAATTGGTGAGGCTAATAACAACTTTATTCATAGAAAACAGGTTTGAAACGAAATAAAACAGATTTTACATGGCTAACAACAGAACTATATTAAGGAGTACAAACTCTCAGTCAGTAAGTGTTTTTTTTTTATAATGGTTGAGTATTTCGTGAAATAATTACCCAAAGTATCAGCCTGTATTTTAAATGGGCCCCAATAAATTACTCATGTAAGGATAAAAAAGCTTTTGGTAAAATGGCTGATCAAATACTGAGTAATTGTTAGATCATAATATGTGATTTAAAGTTTAGAAATAATGCCATGAGACAAACTTTATGTGTTTGTGGTTTTTTAGTTTTTTTTAAGTAAAATACAGTAAAAGATATATTAAAAAGCATGATTACAAAAAAAAACACATTGCAGCAGAAGAAACAAATGTTCAAACCCATCGTTTTTTTCAGTATAAAAGGTCTGAAATCCGTCTTCACATTCAGGATTTTCCATATGTTGGCTTTGGATCAACAGCTTTCATTGACAAGTTCTATTTTTAATCCTTTATTAAACTGATTTCCAAATAGCTGAAGTTACTCGCAATAGGCTTAGTAGCCACACATTTTACTGCAAGAATATTAACCAAGTAAAGAACTACAGTGCAGTCAAAGTATTACTAAATATATAGATATATGTATTTTTAAAATTCTATTTAACTAAAGATATCTGAGTTAATAGTTACTTTGCAGTCAGAGAGAGAAAGCTGAAAATGATCAAGCACATCAATTATGCTGTAATAAATGTAGCCGTTCTGTTATGTGCTGAAAGTCTCAATCTCTCTCACTGTCTGGCAGTTTGAATAAACTCCAGGAATCTCCTGGAGTCATAAAAAAATGCTTCTTTCTTCCACACTGCTTCTTACAGTTTTTGTGCCTCTCAGACCTCAGTCTGCATGCTTACTTGACACTAAAACAGCAGTATGAGTCAACTGCACAGCAACGTCCACTCTATGATAGCGTGTATCTGTGGCGAATTCATCCATTTTTGCTGCTTCATTAAAAACTGCTTGCTTTCATTCTCAGATCCCAACATGTCGAAGCTGGGTGACTCCCTTCTGAAAAAAGGTGCCTCCATTCGAAGAAGTCTGAGATTTAGCTCCAAGAAGGACAATGATAAAATAGCCAGACAGGACAGTGCTGTCTCTGAAGCTCTGCCAGAAATCATGGATGAGAATGAAACTGCGGAGGAGCGGGTGTTGGAGGAGGTTGATGAATTGTACTCACTACCTGAAATACCTCAGACTCCGCTCTCAGGTACACAACCTTGCATGATATTTCATGCCTTCTCAAACCATTTAGTTTGGTTTTATTTTGCAGGTCTTTTTGTCTACACTTGAAGCAAGCAGTGAAAGAAATGGTTATATATCTATTTTTAAATATTTTTTCAACTCCCCTATAATGCTACAGTACATCTGGAAAGGAAATGTGTTTTTGTCCCATTTAGAAACTAAAACATCTTTTTCACAGCAGAGTGTTTTAAATGTCAGAGCGCTCTGCTTCGGGGTAAGTCTTAGAAAGGTGCAGTTGGGGCACTAAAAGGAACTAAAAGCCATCATTATTGTCATCCTTCATCGTTTTGTCTTTTCACATTTTGAAAATGTTAATTATGTACTATGAATAAAATGAAATATGTTATGTGACAGAATGTCAATTTAAAGAAACAAACATTTCCACAGATTTTACTGTAGAATATATTTATATTTTTTAACTGCCTTCGCACAATGAAATGTATACAACTGACATTTCATGTTGGAGAAAATATGCCCACTCATGAGTGTGTGTATGGTGCCGTGTAAAGGCAATTAAAACAAATAAACCGTTTTATATTTTGTTACATTACCAACAAAAACCTCAATGTATTTTAATGGAAGTTTATTTTGTCCACTAGCCAAAACTGAAAGGTGTAAAAAATGCATTTGTCAAGCTTTTTATTTATCTCTTCTAACTTAATACCCCTGAGTAAATAACAATAAAACACAGTTATCTTCAGATATCAAATAATTAATTGGATTTATCCACCAATCTTCTACTGCTCATCATTCAGGATCACGGTGGGCAAAACAGAAACATACAGCCATGTACACGCTAGCACTTAGAAACACAAATGAACCTAATTGACATGTTTTTGGACTGTGAAAGAAACCTGAAGCACCCAAAGAGAACCCCTGCATGGATGGAGGAAATACTAACTCCATGCACTGGGAATCAAAGTCAGGAACTTCATGCTGCAATGAAACGATACTACAAACTCTGCCAACATGCAGCCTAATCCAGTTCAGCTCAATTCAGTTTATTATTATAATACCATATATATAGTTATATACAGTTAATCTCAATTCTCTTTATAGAGACAAAAAAGAGATTCAAGTCATCATTTTTCAGATCATCCAGTCAGATTGGTTGAATTTTTTTTTTTTTAATCTAAGGGAACAATTTCAACCAGTCATTGACTTTGTAGGATTCGCTACTCAACTGACAACAGTATCAGCCTTTTAACAGGAAGAAACCTCCTTCAGAACCAGGCACATTGTGAGTGGCCTTCTTCTGGGGGGGTTCAAGGAGACAGAAGCAGACATACAAGAGGAACACAGAAGCACTGATTCATAAATACTTTCAATGCTGATAGAAAGTAACAGTTAACTAGCTCCATAAGAGACTCTGTGGGGAAAAAGAAGTTCACCTGATGAGCTATAAGCTGGTTGGAATCAAAGGGAGCGAATACACATAATAAGAGATACATTACTAAATAAGCTTTACCTGTTTACGCAAATGCAGCTTTTCTAAGGTTTTAGAGTTAGAAAAAGCAGTAGATCCACAGCTAAGAACAATCTGTTTAGAGCACAGCTATAGGTCCTGGACTCCACCAAGCTGGCCTTAAAGAAACAGTGTCTAAGAAAGTCAGAAGAAGTCCTGTTAGCTTTCCACACGCTCTATTTACACACTAAATATGTGAAACAGGAAGGTTTCGGCTGACAAAAAGCTCAAAGTGAAGATAGAAAAGCAAACATTTATGATACATATCTCCCATACTCATATGTAGGTGGCAGCGTCATGCTATTGGGATGTTTTTCAAAGGTGACAGAGAAACTGTTCAGAGCTGAAAGAAGCTGGGAAATGCCTCAAGAAGACCAGTTAACAACTGAGGCAGAGTTTTACCTTCCAGCAGGACATCAGTCCTGAACATCTAACAGAAACATTCATCAACATTAGTCAAAGCTAAAGGAAAATTATTAAGATCGTATGTTAAAATGGCCTCATCTAAGATGAAATCTACATCCAAGTCAGGATCTTTGGCAGGATTTGAAGACTGACAGATATCTTCTGTCTAGCCTGACTCAACCTGAGCTATTTGTCAAAGAAAAACAGGCAAAGATTTCCATCTGTGGACAGAACTCAGAGGGACTGAATGCTGTAAACATTTTCCTTTCGATATGTCATTTGTAAAAGAAAAACAACAAAAAATCTAAGGCCACGTATCTCTCCATTTCCACATCAAAATTATCCTGGACATTGTGTTGACTTGTCATATAAACACTTACTTGAATACATTTTGGCTTAAAATGTAACAAAATATAAGAAACCTCCAAGGGACATGAATATTTTTCCATGCACACAGTGTGTACACTGCATATTTATACTTCTGCAGTATTATTGACTAAATTTTAATCAGGTGCCAGTGTTCTAGTGTAAGTACATTTTGATGAAGTCTAAAAATGTTTACTTCTTTAAAAAAATTAGTTTGTCTGGAAAATCCCCAGATAAAAGAAAATATTTGAAGTAGCAAAGGTTGCAAGAATTCAAAGCTGCAACCTTGTTCTCTGTTGTTCCCATCTCCCCTCTTTGTTGGTACACATAGATGTCTTTATCTCTGTTTTTGCAACAGAAGCGGCCATTGATTGTAATCATGTTTCTACCGTAAATACACCACATCACATATGGAGTGCAAAAGTTCAAGTTAGATGAGAATTTGGTTTAACTAATAAAGAGTCAGAGAAGTTTTAGTTTGATTTGGAGAATCTGATTTTTAGGGAGGATGGGATGAAGCCTCTTTTGCTCTCATTTAGCAGCTAAATATTAGTTATACCAGAAGTTTGACCAAAGGCAGGCATGTAGAGCGGAGTAACTTGCTTAATGAATGAAAACTGAAAAAGAAGAATTATTAATTTCAATCATTCTGTAGGAGCTGCCATTTTGCACAGAATACTATTGTACTACCTGTAGTTGGTGCCTTCATATACTGTAAAAAGGTGAGATTTTTGAGTTTGCAATCACTCCGTTTGTTGAAAGAAATATCAAGCTGTAACTGCCAAGTTCTTGCTGTATCTTCTCCAGGCTTTCTGTCAATGTTTTGCTTTGGACTCTGACCGCCTTCATAGCTAATGTTTAGTCCATTACCTATATATATATATTTTTTAAGAACAGGCATTCTTATAGAGCTTTTTAACTTCTGACCTGTGGAATATGTAGCAGACAAAGGCTGTTAAATCAAGGCATTACTCAGTGCTAAATAAAACAAGCAACTTGGCAAACAACGTATTTCAGACAAGGCTGCGATGCCTGCTTGTGACTCGCTGCAGAAACACTTTGCATTAAATTTGCAATAGATCTGTAATTTGCATTAAAGCTAGATACTCGGTGCTGCTCCCTTGTGTCGAGTGGTAATTTTAAACAGTTTGGTTGATAACAACAGATTGATAACCTCAAGGGTTTAACCATTTGAGCATAAATATTATCCAACTTCTAAAGAATTAGATTCAAACAGTAAAGTGTTCTGATGTCTGACTACTTTCTAGATTTAAAGGAAATTAAACACTTTCAATTTGTTATTCTGACTTTTTACCTTCAGTCATGCAGATCAACAAGCTAATTGAGATGGAGGTGCTGGAGGAGGCTCATCTGAACCTGCTTGCGATGCGACAGGAGTTTCAGACGGAGCAGGAGCAATCTGGGGATGACTCTCCTATGGAACTGGCAAAGAAAGAAAAAGACCTGCTCCTTCTCTATGGTGACCTTCGGAAGAAGATCTGCACCATAGTCTGTGATTCCAACTCTCTACCTGCCAGGAATAAAGGGCTCCTGGTGCTTGTGGCTCGTATCATCCAGGAGGAGGAGAAGTGGGCTGATAAACCTGGAGGGCTACCGGACAGCTGGAGAGAGGCCTGGAAGGAGGCGGTATCTGAAGGTGTGCAGGCCAAGGTGAAAAGTGTTCATCTGGACAGGAAGGAACAGAATCAGTCCTGGTTGGCGGTTCATCTTGGACTCCTGGGAAAAACCATCGTAGAGGATTTGGAGAATGTAAAGCGGGATTTACGATGGTCTTACCCACCCAGCTTTAAGGTCTTCAGCACTTATGTGAGGAGCTACCAAAGACTCGTTGGGCAGCATTTGAAGAAGCTGGAGTCTCAAGCGACTGAGGTGAAGGATCTGTACGTCCTGCTGGACTGGATTCTCCACAAATACAAGAGGTGAGAGGGTGAGCGAACTAGAGAGATGCTAATCTGCTGCTCTGAATTGTTGCAAAGATACTTAACTTAGAAAGGTTACATGAAAAACAGAGGTGGGTAGTAACTAGTTTACTAATTTACATGAGTAACGTTTTTTGTATTACTTTTAGCGGTATTTTTTACAGCATTCTACGTTTTACTTTATCATGAGTAAAAATATGATAAAGTATCACTACTTTTACTTGATTAAAATGTGTGACTGCTCCATTCATTTTGAGTAACTTTTCTTAATGAAACAACCTTGTTTTAAACAAATATGCACCACCGAGAGACAGACTTTGGCTGATTGGTTAAATGTTATTTTCCTTCTGTTGAGTCTGCCGTGTCATGTGCAGGTAGTGAAAATACACCAAACAATTTACTGTGATTTAACTTATTCTACATACTGTAACTATTGATCTTTTTAAGTTTTAACGTTTTGGGAAGCTAACAATGGTTAGGTGATAGCTGTTGCTCCGAAGCAGTGTGAGATAGGGACGATGTCAGGCAGGCAGGCCTACCAACTCGTCAGGCAGCACCGAACCAGTACAGCACAGTCTGCCGGGCAGGGCGACAACTCCAAGCGAGCCTCTTCACAGTTCGGCTTAGCAGAGTCTCGCGGGTCTTCTGGAATATGGCGATTGGGCCAGGCTGGCCCGTTGGTCGGCCAGAACTGGATAGTTTCATCTGCTGCGCAGGCGGGTTCAAAACAATACGTTCCACTCGGTTTGGATCACAGGAAAACACCACATTCAGCTTTCTGAATCGTAGGCAGGTTCAGTCTGACTCGGTCCAGCGAATCCAGACGTTCTCCAAAGGGAATTTCAGCTGAGGATCAATGTTTCTTGCCTTACACAGCCCACAGCCTGCGGCAGAAAGAGGAAGTTGAACCGGAAACCATTTCCTATATGACCTTGGTTGCAGGATATGATGTCAGCCGTTTTTTATGTCTTTCACTTGGCTTCAATACCAATATAAAATAAAAGTTGGAGCAGCCTTTTATTGTATTACTGCCTCTTATTTTATTGTATTATGGTGCACCTGGGCAATAATCATGCTCTTTTTAGGGTGTTGAAATGCCACACCTTTGAGTTGAAAAGCTTATTGCTCAACAGCACAGATTTAGCCTGATTTGTGAACAATGTTAGCATACTTTAGGCCTAGTGCTTACTTTTATGTTACAGTGTTGACTACAACTTCTCCACAGAACATGTCTCTGCTACCATCCAGAATAAAAGTGTTGTGCTAATCAGAAGGACATATAAAGATTGGAAGTCTCTGCAGAAAATTGCTGACCTTTGTGCCCTCTGTGCCTCAGCATCTGCTATGAAATCTGCAATTAAACTTTGAGCTGAGTTGCTATCATTTAAAATAGATTTTAATTCATCATGAAACCATCAGCTGTTGACTCTGGAAATGCTCCTAAGGAGGAAGTTTCAAAACAAAACAAACTGCACCGAGGGGTGTCGTATCGCAGTAATACAGCTTCCTGGAGTTCACCGAGTTCCTAACTGCAACCCATTCTTTCTTTTTAAAAATGTTTGTAGAAGAGGTCTATAGGTTTCTGCTTATTTTTATAAACCAGATGCTGTTGAAGTGACTGGAACAACTGAGTTCAATGGGTTGACAATGAGTTTTGTCAGAATATAGGTCGAGGCTTTGTCTCATTAAACCCTGAAGAATCTGGTGCAAGACTTGAGTATAGCAGCTCGCAGAATTTCTTCATTGAATAATACTAATGTTAAACAATTTTAAATCACTTTGAAATATGATGTCATTTCAGTTAAAGGTAGCTTTACAATGTGTTGACAAAAGAGTTAGGATTTTTATTTGTAAAAAAAAGAAAAAGATTGGCTCTAAAATTTCACAGTTATATGCTACTTTGTGTGTAACGGCTTAGCTGATATAAATATTTTTCCAAGGTGCAAATAGAGAGAGCAAAAATTGTGTAGTTTGCACCAAACATCACAATTAAATACAGGCATGCCTTGGCAAATGGTGAACTAGAGTATCAGCTTGGAAGAAGAGCTGAGGAGGAAGTAATATAGGAAAAAAAACAGCACTTTAAATTTTGCTGACTTTTTATTTTTTTTATTGTTGAATCAGGCCACACCAAACCAACATATTTTGCTTAAACTGTTTTTTTTCAACTAAAACTGAATAGCTGATCTAATAAAAAAGAGAATAGAGAGTTAAAAGATCAACTCTCTCCTGAAGGGCAGAGTGGAAACATTAAAACTAGGTCATGCCTACACTTGTCTCAGATTCTTTAGGGGTGATGAATACCACAATCACACAGATGCATTAAAAAAATAATATTTCATTACATTTTGTAATATCTATTTATTTTCTAATCACTCAGATACTGCTGTGTTTTAAAATTCTTATATTTTTTCACAGCATGAGGGAAGAGTCTATGAAGATCTGACCCTAAAAAAACCAGTGTGTCATCACATGAAGTCTTCTCTCTGTGGGATGTGGTGTTATTAATGTGCTTCAATGCCCACTGGCCTAAACAACTGCATGACATGTGACTGGTATCCTGTTTCACTCTCACAGTGAGAAGATCATGGGAAGTTTCTCCTTGCAGCCAGAGATGGCAGAGGAAAGTGTTGATCTGGAGGTAGACGAAGGCTTCATTAAGAGGCTTTTAGAGAAGTACTGCCTAAAAGTAAAGGTAGGTAAAGTTAAAAAGTTCGAATTTTATAACATTTTCATTATAAAATTGAGAGTGCTTTAAAATAAAATGTGCAAAATGCATTCTGCATTGCTCAAGATTTAGAAGTTAGGTTTATTCTCTGTCTTCCAGTGAAACTAACTTTCAGTGTTTTTGCCTACCAACACATTTTGGACAGTTTCATGCTCCTACTTGTGCAGGGACAGATAGGGGATAGCCTCTTCCTGTTAGAACATGACTGTGCGCCAAAAGATGCTGTAGTTTGATTTGGAAGAACCCACTCAAATTCCTGCCTATGAGATAAGTTATTTGAGATTGGAGCCAAGACTTCTCACCATCAGTTTTTGACCATTTCTATATCAATGTTTAAAAAGTTGTTGCCCTGCGACAGACTGACGTCCTGTCCTGAGTGTACCCCGCCTTACGCCCATACTCTGCCGGAGATAGGCACCGGCCCAACCGCGACCCTGACGAATGAAGCGGGAGAAGATGGATGGATGAATGGATGTTTTAAAAATCCTATTAAATTTGAAACTTGTGTATCAGATGAACTGAAGCTTTTATAGCTGCAACTCTTGGGGCAACATTGTATCAAAAACTATAGATTAGAAATAAGACGTCCCTGGAGTTTCAATTTCTGTTGCAGAAGAAGAACAGATACTTTTAGCAATATAAGAGCACTCTGAACAACCTGTGAAAATTAGGGTTTACCGCATGTTTACCATCTCTTCTTCAGGTCAACAAATATCGTTGAGGCATTTTTTAAAGTCTTTTATGCTTGTGTGATAAACACAAAGGATATGATTAATTACCATGTTTAAAAAATAATTAGGATTTATACTTATTTAATTGGTAGTTACTATAATAGGTTTTTATTGTGATATTGGGAAATGTAATAAAATATTGCATATCCTGGGACAAATCTTCCAGTCCGGTGTCCTGCACAGATGTATCTCCGCTTCAACATACCTGAGTCGAATAATCAGGCCATTGGCAGGACTCTGAAGGATTTCATTGCATACTATGGAGATATTTTATTAGTTTTTTCAGAAATTTGGAAGCAGAGAAACATCTAAATGGTGCTGGATGCTGGACCGTAATTGAGAAACCTTGGTCTAGAGGAAGACTGGGGTATCCAAGTTATTCGAGGTCCTGTGCGAAGTTTCCACAGTCAGTGATGATTTGGTTAGCCACGCCATCTGCTGGTGTTGATTGGAATGTGTTTTTATCCAGTCTAGGTCTAAAGTTAGAAAAAGCATTAAGTGAGTCAAAGCTTTTTCATAGTAAGGCATGGTAGTGGTGGTATCATTTATCATGGAGTTTTTTTGTACGTTATTTTAGAAAAATTACTAACATAAAAATATGATTTCAGCTAAAAGCTGATTTCTGGATGCTAGTTTCAACCTGAAATGAACCCAATTCTTCCCGCTGAGGCTGATGTTTTCACAGTGCTGTCCTGTTGCTTCTCTCTGTGTGTGCTGCTGCAGGAGGACATGGCTGCTGCACTAGACAGACTGATCGAACTTGAAAATGAGACTGTTTGGAAAGACAAAGCTGAGCCCCTGATAGAAGACAACGTCTTTCACTCTCCTTTTCCTATGGACATCTGGACTGTAAGACTCTAACTCATGAATCCCCTACTGATAAATCAAACTGCTTCAATTTAGGTAATAATTAGAGAGGAACGTCTTATTCAATATTTCTGATTAGATATTATGGAGGTTTATCAGCTAAAACATTTTTAAATAAATAAGTTATAAATTGTGACCAACTCTTAAAAACCATTTACTCATTAAGCCTACATCAGCTGACGACCACACTGTTATCTACTGAAAGAGAAAAAACAAACTATAAATCAGATTGTAGGTATGGAAGCATAAACAACCAGACAGCATAGATCCATCCTGCCGTATCTCGCTGGTTATGGCTGATGTTATAATGTTGAGGAAGAAGTTTTTCTGGAACCACTTTGTTCCTCCTTAAACACTTTATTTTATCTGAGTTATATTAGCTTAGCTCAGAGTATAATCGGCAGGATTTGGGTTAAAACTGGTTTTTAGTTCAATGTTCTCCTTTCGTCTTCATAGACAAGAATCCCTGTGTGGATGTGATGAAATGGGAGATTCACAGCATGGATGTGCAGCTGATCTTCCAAAAAACAGTAGAGGGAAAATCTTTAAGGAATGTTACCAACAAAATGTTCAATGGGTATCCAAACCCAGTGCCAGGGCCTAAAAGCCTTACTGTTGTTCCACCCACTAAATTCAATTCAATTCATTTTTATTTATATAGTCAGTTCACAACACATGTCATTTCAAGGCACTTTACAGAGACAATTCAATCAATCCATAAAGTCAGATTAGTTCAAAGTTTTCTATGTAAGGAAAACCAGCTGATTGCATCGACTCATTGACTCGCAATCCCTCACACTAAGCAAGCATGTAGCAACAGTGGAGAGGAAAAACTCCCTTTTAACAGGAAGAAACCTCCAGCAGAACCAGGCCCTGTATGAGCAGCCATCTGTCGAGGCTGACTGGGGTTCAAGGAGACAGAAGCAGACATACAGAAAGAAGCAGAGATATGAAATGTAACTATCATCCATCTCCACAGGCGCTCTATCCAGGAAAGACACAACCAGGTAGACGAGCTCCAAGCCAGCTCCCATGTCAGAGGATGAAAGAGAACACATCCAGTTAGTCACAGACAAACAGGACTACACTAAAACACAGGCCAAGTTATAAATGGAACTTGACAAATAATGTAGAATGGGACAATAGAGATGGAACAAAACAGAATGAGGGGAAGTGGTCCCTTTGTGATCTAGCAGCCCAAACATATAGCAGCACAAATGCAGAACATAGGTAGAGATAATAGGTAAAACTAAGGAAAAACGTAAATGGAATAAATAAAATAAGCTTCCCAGGTGTCTTTAGTTAAATTCTAATCAACATTTTTAGACTATATGTTCCTCTGGAATCAAGTAGCTGATGATAGATTTCAACAATTCTTATATTTTTTTATTGTTTTATGATTTTTTATGTGTCCTATTGTGGTATTTTAGGCACAGCAGATGGTTGCCTACATGTGCCTGGGTATATTTTTATATACTAAAATCAAAATCAAATCAAATTTTATTTATATAGCACATTTCAGCATCAAGGCATTTCAAAGTGCTTTACATAATTA
>JAUZNJ010031277.1:0-14310 GCA_034780135.1 Jordanella pulchra | reverse complement strand
TCCCAATAAATAATAAAATAATAATAAAACATTTGAAACGATCCCCCCCTCTGGTTTTTTTGCAAATCACACACTGTATATATATATAAGTGCCTTTGCTAGACCATTTAAGATTTATGCAGCACTTACTCTTCCTTATATGGTGTGCTTAAGATGTTTGAGCTCACTGAGATTTCCACTCCACAGCATGCCTCTTTTACAAAGTGTTTTAAAGAGGAGGGCTTATTAACAATTCTGATTGATTCCTTCAGCTACTAAGGGATACTTATAGACAGTTATATTGGTACATAACAGAGCAATTATTTTACGTTGTGAGATGATTCAGTAATAACTGAACATTAGCAGTTAAAACTGTAACAACTGGCATAAGGCAAACTGTTTTCTTTTTTGTTTTTTATTCAAATACTGACTTACAAAGTGCAGGTTTTGACTTCAATGGATATTTGTATAAATAAGAACTAATGATTAATAAACAGATGTGTTGTAACAATCATGGATTTTGTTCTATTAGACTTATTACAATAAGAAAATATAAATATAGCACACACACGAACAGACATGTATATATATATATATATACACATACCTTCAAAAACAAATCTGATTTAATATTTAAACATTTTAAGACATGGGTGTCAAATCCTTCGTTAATATCCGGACACATAAGCTTTATCAAGTCTTGAAAGATCTGGTTGCAACTGAATACATAAAAAATTGATAATTATTTGTTTTAGAAAGAGCCCATTGTGTAATCTATTTGCCCTGCCATCACTGTTGTGGGAGTTTGTTTTGATCTTTATAGTCCAGGTACATATATATACAGTGTATATGTCATGAAGTGGTTGTTTTTTGGTGGTAGTGAGGCAGAGGCTGGAACCAGGAAGTGGTGAGTAGTGAAGGTTTTAATAGAGAAAAGTCCAAAATACAGCAACAGAAAATGTCCTCAGACCAGGCAGCACGGCTAAACTGAATCAGAGGTTGAACACTGGTAGCGCTGGACATACGAGAGGCTAAGTAGACATTGAGGAGTAACCAGACGGGGACTGACAAACTGAGACAATCGCAGACAAGGATCCGACGAAGAACAGGAGACACAGGAGGGTTTAAATACATAGGGAGGCAATCAGCGAAACAAGGTAATTAGGGGAGGACAGGACGACACAGAGAACACAGAGACAGCAGGAAGCTTCAAAAATAAAACAAAGAACCACGGATCATGACAGTACCCCCCCCCCCCCCCCTTAACGGGCGACTTCCAGACACCCAATACACAAAGAAAACAGTCCAAAAAACACAAAGTGGTCTGAGGGACGATGGAAGGAGGGTAAAGGTCCAAGAAAACTGAAAACTACGCACACAGAGTGGGCGAAAACTCAAGAGGCAGAACCGTTGCGTGGTCCGGAGGGCGTCCACACCGATGACCAGTTCCATGACGACAGTCCGGAGGCCGTCCGTGGCGCTGGAGGCGGGGCCCAAGAGTCACAGAAACCGCCCGGAGGCGGGGACGACGAGTCTCTGGGGCAGCCCCAACAAGACGGAGCTCAGGAGGGACCGTAGGAGAGTCGAGCGGAGCATTAGAGGGGACACTGGGAACACAGGGGGCCTCTATAGGAGCACTAGGAGTCAGACAGGGAGGAGCACAAGGAGTCACACTGAGGGAACCACTAGGAGTCACACTGGGGGAACCACTAGGAGGAGCACTGGGGAAACCACTAGGAGGAGCACTTGGGAAACCACTAGGAGTCACACTGAGGAAACCACTAGGAGTCACACTGGGCAAACCACTAGGAGTCACACTGGGGAAACCACTAGGACGAGCACTGGGGAAACCACTAGGAGGAGCACTGGGGAAAGCACTAGGGATGCTTGAAGAAGCACTAGGGACGCTTGACAAAGCACTAGGGACGCTTGAAGATGCACTAGGGACTAGTGTGGTGGCTGAAGCACCATGTTTGAGACCACAGGCAGGAACTGACTCCACCCCCGTCATTTGGATGGCTGCAGAGGCTGCGCCGGCTGTCGCGCCGAGTGGACCCCCGGCTGGAACGGACCCAGGAGGAGTCGAGACAGGAGACGCAGCCCCCGGAGATGCAGATGCCAGGGCCAGAGACACAGGTGGTGGATCCGGAGACGGCGCCGACCTCGGAGAAACATGAGGTCCAGACGCCGAGAGGACCGGAGCAGGTTCTGGAGACGCAGGAGCTGAGCCCGGAGACGCCGCCGACCTCAGGGAAGCCTGAGGTCTGGACGCCGAAGGGACAGCTGGTGCTGGTTCCGAAGTCGTTGGTTCCGGAGAAGCAGGTGCTGAGTCCGGAGATGGCGCCGACCTCGGGGAAACGTGAGGTCCGGACGCCGAAGGGACTGTTGATACTGGTTCTGGAGGAGTAGGAGCTGAGTCCGGAGGAGTCGCTGGCTCAGGAGAAGCAGGTGCTGAATCCGGAGATGGCGCCGACCTCGGGGAAACGTGAGGTCCGGCCGCAGAAGGGACTGCTGGTGCTGGTTCTGGAGGCGTGGGAGCTGAGTCTGGTGTCGTAGGTTCTGGAGAACCCACTGCTGATTCCGGAGGAGTAGGAGCTGAGTCCAGAGATGGCACCGACCTCGGAGAAACGTGAGGTCCGGCCGCCGAAGGGACGGGCCTGGGAGGCGGAGGGTGGCCCTGCATTTCTGCGGCAATGGCCTCAACATCCCACTTGAGCTCCTTCTGGAGCTCCACCAAAGCCGGCAGGGGAAGACGAGGAACCCAGTGGTCCAGAAACACCAGCAAAGGAATAGCGAACCCCAGCTGCCTCCTGCAGTCCTTGGGGTTCGCCTTCTCCTCGTAGTACCTCTGGATTAAGGTCTGCAGCTCTTTCTTTTCTTCCTGGTTCATAGTTGACATAGTTGAAGCGTGCCTCACCGTGTTTGGTCGGATCCTTTTGTCATGAAGTGGTTGTTTTTTTTGTGGTGGTGAGGCAGAGGCTGGAACCAGGAAGTGGTGAGTAGTGAAGGTTTTAATGAAGAAAAGTCCAAAATACAGCAACAGAAAATGTCGTCAGACCAGGCAGCACGGCTAAACTGAATCAGAGGTTTAACACTGGTAGCGCTGGACATACGAGAGGCCAAGTAGACAACGAGGAGTAACCAGAAGGGGACTAAGACAAGGTTCCGACGAAGAACAGGAGACACAGGAGGGTTTAAATATATAGGGGGGCAATCAGGGAAACAAGACACACCTGGGGGTAATTAGGGGAGGACAGGATGACACAGAGAACACAGAGATAGCAGGAAGCTTCAAAAATAACACAAAGAACCACAGATCATGACAGTGTATATATATATGTCCCTGTGTTAGACTCCCGTCCTGTCCTGGGTGTACCCCGCCTTACGTCCATAATCTGCCAGAGATAGACACTGGTCCAACCTCTACCCTGGCAGATGAAGCCTTCATGTGAGTGAACCATCCAATGTTCCTTGTTTGCCTGCCTGTACCTGGACTAGTTTATTTTGTCTGTTTTCCCCAGCTTTTGCCTTGCCCCTATCAGACTTTAGTGTTGGTCTCTGATTCTGGAATCCGAACCTCCCGATTTTCTTCTGACCAAGCCTGTATGCTTGCCTTGCTCTTAAGTACCTTTCTCTGCCTCTGAATCATTGTCTTTGACCCTACCTTGTACTACAGATTCCCATCTTATCTCAGGCCTGATTATGAGCTGCTTAAAGTGGATCCCTTTAAAATTGCTTAGAAGCATCAAGCAATTGGAGCACATTGGCCCACAGAGCTGACCACAGACCTCCCAGTTGCTGAGAAGGGTTAGGAGCTTTTTAGTGTACACCATCCTTCTCTGAGTTGGTCTCAGCCAATAACCTTACTCTTTCTGTTACAGTGTTTCCAATGTGACTGACTGTTTCTTTCTTGTTAACAACTTTAATTTAAATATAACCTTTAGATCTACTTCTTTGGTCTAGTTTAAGTAATGTTTCCTACTCTTGGTTCACGTCACACTGTTCTAATATTAACTCCTACTCCAATTTATCTTAGGTTTTTTTTGGCCAATTTTCTTTCCATTCTTTAAGAACAGCCTCCATTTTATTACAGTATATGCCTTGTTATTTCAAGCCAGATAAATTGGCAGACTGGATTGAGTCCATGAATCTTGACTTTAACACATGTGAATTAAACATCTATTTGTCTGTAGGAATAAGGTCTTTCCTAATGTGGCTCTAAAGGCTTTCAATTTTCATGTTATTTTGTGTGTCTGTGCTCTAATAAAAAAATATTTTGGGGTGTATTCAGTCAGAAAGTAGACTAATACACAAGTACATATGTATTTACTTGTATCTAAAAACTGTATCCAATTTTTTAAAATGTCTGCAATGAATTAAAAATGACATGACAGCATAAACAATTGATGTGTGTTGCATGACCATTTCAGAGCTGTTTCAGAGCTTAATATTCAAGATGGCTTGCTTTTGCTTTATTTCTCTTATCTGACGAATAGAATGAGTGCAAACACGATCTAAAATGTAATTAATTTTCAAAGTCTGAATTAATGATTAATTGGGGAAGAATCCAAGTGCCCTTTAGTATGGGGAACAGCTCAAATTAGAATTGCTATAACAGACCAAAATGAAAGAGTAGAAGAGAATGATTGGATGGTGGAGTGTAGGGATACTACTCCCTGTTGCAAGATTACCACACACAATTCCTTTTCCATCTGCAACATGATTATTGTTCTTTACGAATCAAGTAGTAAGAGAAATGCACATTTCTAAAGAAGTATTAAGATTGGTATATCCATGAACTCTGAAGTAACTCACTAGAAAATAAAGAAAAAAAATCCTCTGTGGCATTATTGTATAAAATGCTAGTGCACTATTTTCAAAATCTTTAAAGTGAAGTTAGAAGTAAAGTACCTAAACAATGGTGCTTTCAAGACAATGGTCCCATAGGCCCCAGAAGGGATTTTATTTTTATCTGTAACTCAAAAATGACAACAGTGAAGCAACCTGCCAACCATTTCTTTATATTTTCAACTGCTCTATTGAAAAAATGTCCTGATAACAGGACTGCTGGGAGGATATCAGCTGCTTGATCCGGTGAATTCATGTGGGAGAGAGATGACATAAAATGAAAATAAAAGCACCAGAGGAAAGTGGCGATGGCAGACAAGCAGGCATGAAAGGAAAGTGCTCAGAGGTCTTTATCACCAAAGACAGAAGACTGAAAAATAATCTTCTGCAGGTTGTCTTTGATCCCATGGGAATAGGAGAAAATGGAGCACTTGTATGTTCTTCACAGAAAATGTTGATGCATTTTGATACCTTTTTCCCAACTAATAAAACTATTTTATGGATGAAACCAAAACCAGGTGTTATGTATTCCCAAATTTTTGTTTATGAGCTTTAGCTCAGATTCTTGAGAAACATGTGATCACTTAAGTTTGTTTGTTTTATTCTCCTAAATGTCACTGTTAATGTATTAGCAAATTGTAAAAAGGGTCTTCAGATAATAACACATTATTTGAACCCCAAAACCCAGCTATCAAACATAATTTTATTCTTATTAATAAAATAAGAAAAGACAAGAAAAGAATTAGTTGTTATATTTAGATGATAAAAAAATGTAAATTCTTCTTTTCTACTGTCCTCCAAGTTCTTAAAATATCTCACCAGTTGATGTGAGATAGTGAAATAATAAATACTCTTAGAGTATATTAAATACCTTCCCCTTATTGTAGTATTTCTTCAGTTGCTGCCCACCAATACACTAGTCTCATTGTTTTTTTTTTTTTTGTTTGTTTGTTTTTTTTTGGCAGACAAATTGAAATGGGGAGTGGTAGGCTCCTCAGAACTGCAGTGTTATGACACAATAGATCCTCAGAGGACTGTGCTGTTACATTCATGGAGACCTTGGTTTCATACTAACTTTGCCTCTCTACTTCTCTCAAGCCAAAACATAAAATGGTACCAGAGGAAGAGATTTGTCATTATAATGCAACTCTGATCCTTTCCTCCCTGTTTCACCTGCTCAGGGACCCACAATCACTGTTTCTGCTCAGAAAACCGCTTTTGAAATCTAGTTTTATGCCTTTTTTTCCGCACCCAGTCTCATTACTGCTGACTGATCTGTCTGCATTCACCCTCACAGTGAGACATTGCTTCAGAATGCTAAAGCCATTTTTTTTCTTAAACTCATGCAAAATGATATCACCCTACCAAACTTCATTCACATAGGGCCCTATATCTGTATCTAAAACCCAAAGTCGGCTTTTGATTGTAAAGCTACTGTAGAATTTTAATGAGATGATCTGTTGTTAAAGGATGTTTTTTTGTTGTTGGATTGAAAAACAGGATAAGTATAACATATCACCGTTGTATTGCTTTTTACTCACGTTGTTTTAGTTTGGTTCAGGTGGTAATAAAATTGAACTAATATTCTGATACAACTGTAATCCCATTATTATTTCTGCAAAAGTTTATATTTTACCAACCTAAAACGAATGCTACATTTTCATTTATTAAGTCAATCATTTAAATGTGAACACGACAGCTTTTGCTTTTAAAAATAAACACTTGAAGACACGATAATTGCCTGTCCCCTATTACTGAGGTATATTTTATTATTGTAGAAATATACATAGTGTCATTTCAATCTCAGTTTAAAAGTGAAATAGGAAAAAGACAAAAAATGTGTGTGATAGTTTGTATGTTTTTGTAAATGTGTCCTTCACATCCAGCTTCAAATACCTTCCAGCTACAAATGAAGCCGACTCACAATGTAGACCAGTTGTTATCTGTAATTATTTTGTTCTATTTTAAGTGTTCATTTAAATTAATTAAAAGATACGTCATTAATTTTGACAAGGACTGATTTCAGCACAAAGAGTTATCAAAGCACATTCTACACTCTCCATTAAAAGAAAGAGTAACTGATGAAGAATTTCCCATGAGAGTTCTAACCGTGGTCTGCAGCTGTGAAAATTAATTCTTGTCACAAAGTTACAAAGATGGAACAATCTTTATCTAATCAAAACTTATCCAAAAGTTCTTTGGGAGCATTGTGACACTGAAAAGTGACTGACAGCCTTTTAAGTTTTATTCTGGTGCCTCACAGTCATCAAGAAAATGCTTACAAAAACGCAGTTTGCTGTAAGTATGCTGTGGTGTGACTTTAAACAACTTTCAATAAATATTTTTCATAGTATTTGTATCACTTTAATGATCGAAAAGATGGATGCTGATTTAGGAGAAAAATCTCCCTATAAAGCTGTTTTAACTACAATGCCTTTTTAAAAGTAAGTATTTTTGTGACCAAAAATAAATCAGAGCATTTGCTTTGAACATTTTTTATACATGGTATGTTTACTATTGTACGTCTCTGGGAGTATGTCTCTACCAGTTTTGCTTATCTTGAAACAGATGTTTCTTGTTATCAAAAAAAACTTAAGCTCAGACAGATTTTATGGGTAGCATCTAAAGATGTCAATGATTTTCTCGCCATAGATGCCCACATAAATTTGAACTACACTTTGACAAACGTTTGAATATTTTATCATCTAAACGGGGGGTCCCCAACTGGCGGACTCCGGTCCTGTACGAAGATTTTATCCTGACCACTGGACATTTTATGTGGCAACATGAATAAATGATAGTTTGGCTCAAACAAGAATTTTCATCAGGCACAACTTGGACAGCTAAGCTACGGGTCTTTAAGTGCTCTCCCCAACTTCACCCAGGCCTTTTCTCAATACTTAAGAATGCAAGTATGGACTCGTGTTCATATGGACTATGGACTCGCCAAGTAGGTTCTTCACAAGAACGCAAAAAGTTTGTACTCCAGGAGAACGCGAGCATGCAAGACAGATCTGTGTCGACTGGAACAGAAGCATACTCGTGACGTAACCGCATTAAAAGCTAATCTGGAGCTGCATTTAAACTTCAATTGTTAATAGTCTCAAGATAATGATAAATTATTTTAAGAATGATATTCAACACACACAGATAAACACAAATAAAATTGACATTTTGCCAAATTAAACAAACAAAAAAAACGCGATCAGACTTCTGATTAAACAGTACTTCACACAGCTATGCCGAGAGAGGGCTGCTGCAGACGGGCTAACGTTAGGTATGGCTCCGGGTAGCATCGGAGCTCGACTGGTCGCTACGGTTCTCTCAACATCGGAACTTTTTTAAAACCTATGCACTAAATCAGTAAATGGGCCACATAGTGAAGCTCAGAAGTATAATTTTCTTTCCTCGAATTATCCTAAAACGTACTTTTGTGGATCAACGGCAACAGAAAAATTAACTTTTAGCTTACCACTCTGAGCCCTGTTAGCGCAGCTCCGGAAGCTGCTGCTGCCGCGGTGCATGCCAGTAAAACTGCCAGCCTTAGAAAGCAACAAGTGTGCTCTGATGCATGCTCGGTAAAGAGGGAGGAGTGGGAACAACATCCAGGGAATTTCTCTGCTTTTGATCTTGTGTTCTTGTGAATTGGAACAGTACTCGGGCCAAGGCTGATGACGTTTCAGAAGCACACGAGTACAGTGGACGGTCAGATATGTGTTGTTTTCTAAGGACACGCCAATACATGACCGATCTGTTTGGTCTACTGCGAGTCTTTGATGACTGTAATAAGTAGCAAAGATAAACTCTACTATGATTCTAAAAAGTTTAATGAATCATACCAACAAGGATGTGAGCTAATAAATCGTGTTTTATGAGCCCTAAATCTGTACACATGTTTTCTACTACTTTTCGCTGCAACTGGATTCAGGCAAAGTAAAAAAAATCTACAGAACCAAGGTTGTATATCATACATCATTTTGACTTATATTATGTTTTTGCTGTTAAATTTAGCAAAAGATTAAAAATTAATAGCCTAATTTACTGTGACCAAGAAAAGCACCAAAAAGCATAATATATAATAAAGATAAAATAAAAATAATACATTTGCTTCGGTATTTTTAATGCTTTCCCAATGATCCATAGTTTTGTGAAACATCTATTGGTTACGGACCCCTTAGAGGAAGTGAGATGAGGTTTTGGACCATCCTGACATCTAGTTGAATACCCATGCTCCAAACTAATCTATTGTAGCTATATGTTTTTTTTCTATATTGGCTGTCAGCTTTATGTTGCTGATCTACTCACACTTGAACCTCCACTGTAGAATGACTCTTTTGCCGACTCTAATGCATTCTCATTGAGCCTTTCCTTGTCTTTAGTTATATTCATTGGCCCCTCGACTCAGCCAGTTTTAATGTCTTTGCCAAAAAACAGACTCTTTACATCTTGATGCTTTCTTCTCTATTTAGCCCTTGAAATATTTTGTTCAAGTTGACCTTCTGGGTTTTGTTTTCCCCACACATAATGCCTTTCACATGTAGGCCAAAAAGATTAGTGGTTAAGGGGAAAACCTTAAACTTGACGTCTTATGACAATTTATAGTATCTTCTTTTGGCAAACAAAAAATAGTTGTCCTGTAAACATGTTATCTAACACAAACAGTTGATTCCATATTTTCGGAGAGTTAGCATGGTCATCTTGGTAGCTTCTCTTATCAACATCATCTGTCAGCTAAGGTGGACAGCTGTGACTTTTATTGGTCAAAGTTTGCATTTAACATTGTTCTATGAGATGTCAAAAACTTGGATCATTGTTTTATGAAATACACAAAAACGTTATGCCTTTCCTGTCTGCTGGGTTTTCCACATGCTGTTTGTTCCCTTATATTCATTAACTAACCTCCGGGGCCTTCATTGGAAAGCTTTGATCACAGAGACTTTATTTACTACTTTGGTTATTTGTAAAGGTGTTATCTGGATTTTGTATATGGCTGTCAGAGTGAAGGGGGTCAGCTACAGCTGATCATCTCCTAACTTAATCATACAGATGATAAAACTTATTTTCTTGCTGTTGTCAAGTAGCAGCCTGTGTGCCACAGAATTGATTGTGAAGTTCTTCTATTTTTTTTGTCTTAATGGCCTTGCACTTTTTTAATCTTTGCTTTTTATTTTTTGGTCTTAATTTACCCATATTATCCTACACAAATGCAAAGATCAGCTGTTCTTTGTGGTTCCAAGCCGAGATAATGGCCAAAGCTTAGGTGATCTGGCTTTTGCAGTTGCAGCTTCCAGGTTAAAAATGGTTAACCTAAGTGCTCAGGCAGCCTCCTTCACTCTCCTCTCTTAAATCTTTTCGAAGAACAACGGTTTTCGCTCTGTATTTAAGAAAACATGTGTTGTTTGTTGTTTCCTGTGAGTAGGCCGATTTAACGCTTTTGGTGTTTGTTTAATTTCGTTTTGGAATTATAATAATTATTTCTGGAATATATTTTGGTCAACTATGTGCTGTTTTTAAATGTTCTTTAAAAATAATTTGGATTTGAATTTGTGTTGATAGCATTTATAGGCTTAATGGTTAGTGCATGAAAAAAAAGATAAATAACTAACACAGCATGAGATGAAGGATTTGGGGTTTAAAAGCATTTTAGCTGTTTCAAAATGTCCACTTTTACCTAAGGTAGAGCACTCTAACACAGAAAATCTGGTTTGGCCTGCTCTCCTGCTGGGCCGGTTCAAAGGGTGCACTCATAGAGATGTCACAATAAGAGCCAACTGATAGAACTGCACTAAAATAAGACGATTTTTCAGTCATCTACTGTGCCTCTTCTTCATGTGGCCATATGTGCAGCCTTTCTACTGTAGCTGGAGGTATTTCAAGCTAAACGCCTCCTCTTGGCACAAGGGGCTTTTTGTTGCTACCTGCCAGGGACACAATTAGACAACAATATGTGGTACGTGGCAGCAGAGAGACGATACATAGAGCTCAGAGAAAAAGTTGGCTTTGAGTTTAGAAATCTGATCAAAAAGTAAGATAATGATCTTTATTCTGTTATGTTATTACTGTTTAGGAACTTTAGCTGTTCTTGGTTCTTGGATCTTGGTTTGAAAACAAACTTTGCAAAATTAAAATTTTATGAACAGCTTATATGCAAGAGACAGAATATTAGCATTACTTATTTTACCATTGAGCCTTAATATCTTCAGTCATTCTTCCAAATCTGAGAGAATTCTGTTTACTAAAATATGCTCGTAACTTGTTTTTGTTGATTTGTGTAAATTTTTCCATTTAAATTACAGGTGTTCTAACTCACTTCTCCTGTCATCAATACAGTTTCGGGAAAGCAAAATGCTAAGAAAAAAAATAAACCCACAAGGGTATAAATTAGTCAGATACTCTGAAACAAACCCCGACAATGAGATTTCTTCATAGAAACTCCAAATGATTTTTCTCTGCAGTTGGAAAAGAAAGCTTAGAGTCAGCAGGGGGAGTGAGTGACAAACATGAGAGGGTCTAAAATGTCACTATCAGGAAAGGAGAAAATGAGCCAATTAGAGAAAACCCGCCCAGAGGCAAGTGACCTCAAATCAAATAGCAGTTTAAATGTTATTTAAAGTTCATAGGAACATGTCCCTAGAGGTTAGGAGGATGAAAAAGTTTTCTGCTCAGTGCTTGTTAGTGATAGAGCTTTACTGTCTTTAGAATTCATGAAAGGTGTGAACAAGATTTCTACTTTTGGCCATGTATGGCCAAAGAACTGTGGCCTTGATAAAAATATAGCTGAGATTTTTTTAACCACTATGCAGATTATTTTTTGTTGGAATATTTTTCTGTTAATTTATTATTTGCTTGATGATCTTGCTATCTGTTTATATTATGAGTCATTTATTTCTGTTTTATCATATTTATATTTCTGTCATATTTGATTAATATTTTTGTTTTATGGACCTGTTTCATTTTCTTTTCATTTGTTTTGTTAATTAACACATTTGTTTTATATAAATGTATTTCAAATCCCCATCTATTGCATTGCAATGAAAGCCCCTGTAGCCTTTTAGCAAAAGAAAGATGTTTTTAATTTTTTTCATGCATTCCATAAATCCAATTTGGTTGCTTCTTATCAGTTGTTTGTGGAGATTTGGTAAAGCAAAGAAACCACTCTCTGCTGCTGCAGGTTTGAATCTATGACTTTGGAGATTGTTTTTATTTATGTAGCCTTCCTGCCCCCCCAGTGAGGGTTGCAACACAAGTATGGATCCTTGTTTCAGTTTTAAAGTACAGTAATCAGATGACAGATGCATATCTATTGCTTGTAGCCGTTTCCTGATTAATAAGGGTAGCACTCATCTGCACAAATTGGATATTTTAAAGAAAGAAATCTTCTCTCGATATTTAAAAAAAAATAAAAAGTGCTTCAGAGTATTTGAGTTATTTGCATTTAATGTAAAGTAACAGTAAAACAGGACACTGGTAACTGAGAAAGCAATATTGTTTTTCAAATGTACTTTAGTTTAATGTGGCACTTTTAATTTTTTTTTACCTAAACCTCTTGCATAGAATTACACTTATTTCCATTTTTTTTAGAATGCATTTAGATAAAGGGTTATGACACAGAAAAAAAAAAACAGCCATTAAATAATCTTTGCTTCAAGGTGGCATTCGAACTGAAGAATGTGAAAATGTAAAAGGTCATTTTATGCTGGTCCACAGCTGCCGTTTGGTAATGTGAGATCCTTAAAATATTTTTACATTCCTGGCTGGTGTATATAAAAATTAATGAACTGATCATAAACATTAAATAATTGATAAATAAACGTGAGATAATAATCCTTTACATGTAAAACATGCTCATTGAGTATAGTATGACAAAGATGTGATCAGTGAAGAAAGTAATCCAAGCAAAAAAAAATAAAAAATCTAAAAAAAAATTTCAAAATAAGCTACTTTTTTCTCACAATACCTTTAAGGAATTACACGTAGCTTATAAACCAAGTTGCTCCAAATTGACTAAGAAATGAAATAACTGATCTGAATGTAAAATGTTTTATTTACCCAGAAGTTTGAGCCAAAAAAGGGGAAAAGATGAAAAACACACCTGTCAGAGTATAGACAGGAAAATCTACCAGCAAGTGGTTATAAATGGAACCCACAGATGGAGCACCAGATGTTTACCGGCTAGCATGGACAGTCAGAGCTTTCTAAGCCCAGCTATGCATCCCACTGGGAGAGATTTCAATCATCTTTTTTCTGGCATTTAGGGTCTTTTGTTTAGTAAATAGTTATTATATATAGAGCAGTTTCAGAATTTGTGCAGGATGGTCCAAGCATGTTATGTTTAAGCATTATTTCTACAATGAAATTAAAGCTGCTTGTTCCTTTATTTCTATAACTTTGGTCAAGATGGCAACTTTCTTCCAAAAGCAACTTTCTTTTCTTTATTTTTTATTGTTTACTGATTGTTTCAGTAATTTTGCTCTTTCATCAATGGATACCCAGTGGACTGATAATTCAAGCAGTGTGTTTCACAGGTAGATGCTGACATTTTTTTTTTCTTAGCAGTTTTTTCCTAATGAATCTGCCCTTTTCTGGCCATACACTCTGTACGTCAGGTCCACCACT
Source organism: Jordanella pulchra (assembly GCA_034780135.1). Classification (NCBI taxonomy): domain Eukaryota; kingdom Metazoa; phylum Chordata; class Actinopteri; order Cyprinodontiformes; family Cyprinodontidae; genus Jordanella; species Jordanella pulchra. The sequence goes on along the minus strand of JAUZNJ010031277.1, from coordinate 867 downwards.
CCCCCACTATCCTAACCTGTATGCACAGCTTCATTCAGCATCCCTTCATTAGCTGTCAATTATCCTGTTTGACATGCCAACTCTCTCAGCTGGTTATTCTGCTATGGTACTGCACCTATTTCCACTTCTCATTTGTATATCCAGTCATGCTTTGCATTTCCAGCCCATTCCCTTCTCATCTCAGCCTGTTGCAAGGAACTTTTCACCATCACCTCTTGTCTTCTACACATACATAAAAAAAACATAAACCCTATCTTGGGGTACATGTTTGAAAAATCATAATACCTGAGAGTATGTACTTCTCTGAAGAGAAAGAAAAGGGGAGAGGCTTCTTTTCTATATATTTGTGTTAGAGGAGCAGAATCAGCTTGTACTTTAGAGCTGCTGAATTATCTTGATTTAATATTGCATCACAGTGTAGTAGGACAAAAAACACACCAGATCATAAGGGGACATATTTCAAGGTTTTATTAGATCACAAATTTCAGAGTTTTATAAAATCAACTTTTATTAGATCTTGTTTCTTTAAAGCTATACATCTAAGAAAGAAAGTACACCTGAACTGACCTTGTACTTAGGTTTGGATTTTTCTTCGGCAGTTTGGGTTGTTAAAACAGTGGGTGTTTTTTTCACACGAGATAAAACTTTGTACTTTTTATCATTTGTATCGATTTAAATCGATAATGTTTTCTATGGTAGGGTAGCGCTGTTGCCTTGCAGCCAGATGGTTTTAGGTTTAATCCCGGCCTGGGGTCTTTCTGCATGGAGTTTGCATGTTCTCCCCATGCAAGCGTGGGTTCTCTCCGGGTACTCCGGCTTCCTCCCACAGTCCAAAAACATGACTGTTAGGTAAATTGGCATCTCTCA
>JAUZNJ010031276.1:0-39491 GCA_034780135.1 Jordanella pulchra | reverse complement strand
TGCGTGATTTCTCAGGTTCAGTTTTAACTAGGAATAAATAGAAACAGTGGTAATAAGAATTAGTGTTGAATCGGCACAAATCAAACATTTTATGTACCTAGAGATATTTATTTTAGTGTTTTTACAAGAACATTCAGTTCAACTGGAATATTTCTCATTTGTCTTACTAACCACCTAAACCAGCTTGGCGCACACGGTATAAAATGAATCATGATTTATTTTTAGGTAATAAGTTTTGACAGAGAAAATCTAGCCCATAAAAGTAACTGAACAAAAAGCAGTTATCTGAAAAGTTTAAATTATTCTAATGGGAATCGTGAGACAAGTATATGTATCTGCACAAAATATGTACATTATGTTCACTTTTTGACGTGAAATAAAATCACTTTGGATTATAGTCCAATGAATGACAGCGATATATGTTCAGATAATATCGAGTTTCAGAAATCGATTGAGTCACATTAAAATTGAGTCTGTTAGCAATAATCAGGTTAAATATTTTGAAATCTTTTTAATGTTTTTTTTATTTAGATTTGTATAATCGGTGTTCTACTTTGAAGGCGAGGGTTTCCCTTCTATGACGTCTGCCCTCATCTGAATCACGCACGCAGGTTTTATTGGTTGACGTCGCCGCACGAGGCCTGTAGTTCGAACGCTGCTCGGCCCTCGGTGCTTTGAACCGTTAGCCACGTTACGCACAAACTTATTATATTTTCGACATGAATCCAAAGTGTTTCTGATTCTCATTATGCGCCAGGGTGGCTGTTATATTTGGATGCTGGTGTGAGGAGATGGATCATAAACTCGGCTGGATTAGTTTCGAGAGCGGCATGTTTTGAATGGCTTTTGTTTTCCTGCCTGAATTGCCTGGAACTCCACGCAAGGAGAAAGGGGAGCTAACGGAGCTAAGCTGCTAGCAGGCTATTCACTTCCTTGTTGCACACCGGAGTGTGCTTGGAGGCGAGAAGAAGTTTCAAAGGGAACGATTTTCATTTTTTTTGCAATATAACTCTGTCTGATGAATAATCTTAAAGGATCGAATGGACTGTATTCTTAAAGAAGAACTCGCTTTCTTAATAACTGGAGTTGTCATGGGCCTCTGTGGGCGATTCAATGGAATGCGACTGAACCAGAACAGTTAGCTAGAGAGAGCTAGCTGGTTAAAGAGATTAGCATTGGCTAACGAATCTTGGAGACAGCGATCCCAGAGTACAATGGTCGAATACCGACTGCTTTTATGACCGTGAGACACAATTTTATGAGGGTGGGGGATGTTTTGTTTTTACGTTTTCCAATAAGTATCGTGATTTGTTGGAAATTACTCCGGACTATGTGTTGTGCTAGCTGTGGAATGGAAACGTTAAGCTTTTGATCCTGCTAGCCAACAGGCTGTGTAATTGAGAGACGTCAGCTAAGTAGCCTGTTACACTGCTAGCCCAATGTTTTGTTTAGCAATACATCGGGGGACATAGTTTTAATTGAACACGTCGTACTGTTATCCCGAACTCGGTTGTAGCTGTGATTTTTATCTGGACGATAAATGCCCAATTCGGAGGTGCTTCGCGAGGGTCGCGGACGGAGCCCCTCTGAACAGCGACATGCTAACAAGCAGGACAGGCGGAGTAAGCCGGGGAGCGGTGGCACACAGCGAGAGAGGCACAGGGAAAAGAGGCGCTCATCGGTCGCCCGGAAAAAGAAACGCAAGCAGAAGAACAGATCCCTGTGCCCCATCGATGCAGCAGAACAACCTCAAAATGATCGAAAAGGCGCTTTTGACAAAGAGCTCGAACTTCGGACTCTAGTAGAGTATGACGATGTTAGCTCTCAGTCGGAGCGATTCTCTGGAAGCCCCTCTCCTAAACTTTACCCTCATGCTGACAGTTTGTCAGCGGATCGGCTTAGCGACGTTGACTTGGGGGAGTTTAACGGACCGGCGTCTCCGGTAAGAGCTCAACTGGGGGGTCGGGAGACAGTATGTCTGAATAAAGATGGCATAACAAGAGGACAATCGGTGAAGAACAAACCAGGGAAGGAGACTAGTAGGAAGAAGGACCGTCACAGCCGTGAAAGAGACTCTTCAAAAATCAGGGGTGGAAGTAGTCTGGGTAGCTCTAAAAACCACAGAGACACTGCAAAGACTGGGGACAGGAACGGCAGAAGGACTTCCTCAGCTCAGACCTCCCAATCCGCAGACAAAAAAGATTCGAAAAGGCACAAAAGTAAAACAAGGTCTGACAAAGAGCCCCCATCTGCCTACAGAGAAGCTCCACAAGCTTACAGAGATGATCGGGACGACCTCAGGGGGTACAGGAGAAGTCCTGGGTTTAAAGCAGACAGTCCCTATGGGACATCTTATACATACAGCTACCAGTCTCCTGGTGGGTTTAACCAGGTAATATCTAGAAGAAGTCCAACCTTCGGAAGTAAAAGACTTTCGCCCAGTTCCACTTATTATAGCCGGGACTCTGATGTATATGGAGCATATGGTGTTACAAAGTCACCCAGTTCTTATTCCAGCAACAAGAGGAAGCGATCTCCAGCAAGTCCAGTTACCTGGCGAAGGTCACCCAGTTTTAGCCGGCACAGCCCATACGAACAAGGAGAGTTCGTCCCAAGTCCTTATGGGAATCGCAGAAGATCCCGAAGCCCTTACAGGAAGTCCATCAGTCCAAGTCCTGATGTCAGGTAAACTCTTAAAAGTGTAGCTAAACTGGGATTAAAAATTAAAAGTCCAGTCAGGGGTCCACCCCCCACTTGTTGCTGCAGACCACCAGTCAGATGGCTGCAAAAAAGGACAAAGCCCCTTTTTCCCTGGCTTACAAGAAAGATTTAGTGTTTTGGAGACGTGTCTGGCAGCGCCTCCTAAATTTATGTTGCCTACTTAGAGCAGAACAAAGAGAGAAATTAAAAACTACTGAAATTAAGAAACTTTAAAATGTTTGATTAATCTTTTGGCTTATTACACGTTTTGTTGAATAATCTTAAAAGTTATTGCAGGGTTACAAACAGAAACAGTCATGTTATAAATATTTGTTTTGATGTGTTTTAGGGGGTGGAGGAAAAAGACAGGAAGTTTGAGCCCAAAGATGACAACTAAAACTATACTGATCACATGAACCTTCTCACATATCTGTAAATGGTAGTAATAAGGGTCAAGGAAAGTAAAGAGCAACTGCTAATCATATTTAAAAATCTGTCTCCATCCTGCAAAGCGTTTTTTGTCTTTTTACCTCCTTATAGAGTTAAATTGAAAGATAAATGGAATATTTTTGTTGCTGTAGTTTTAAAGAAATCTTGATGTACAATTGAAAGGACAATGGCTGCATCCATTGCCTGAAAGATCAGAGGATCCTACCTGCTGCGTCTTTATTGGTGATGCACTGATACAATGGATTCATGATTTTTCTATTTATGAATATAAACAACTCAACCCATGTCTACTTACATCTAATGAATTATATAACTCTTATTTTTTAATTGTTGTGAAGCATAGTTTAACAAGCATTTTCACAGGACATATTAAAGGTAGCCTCCCAAAGAGGGTAATGGAAATAAAACTAGCTTTATAAAACAATGCATGTCATTTGTCACTTTTTATGAAACTTAACAGAGAAAAAGAAAAAACTGATCAATTTAGATTCAGTTGGGAAAAAAATAAATTAGATTTTTAAGCCATATCATCCAGCCATAGTTTAACCTTTAGCTTGTTTTTGGATATGATGGCATTTTATCTGAATCTGCTCTTATTATTCATCAGTTTGCTTTTTTAAAAGTTGGTTTCTATAAAAACCTTTTCATCCAGTTGTATTCAGTCCCTCTTTGGTTTAGTTGCAGGAAATATGAGCCTTCAATAAATCATTTTAAAGGTCATCCCCTCTTTTTCACCGTGGGCTATAATTTTAATCACTTGACCAGATTTTTGCAAGGATTGGGTTGGTTCCAAAAACTTCTGATTAGCAGTTATTAAAACAGGGATCTATGTGTTATGATCTACGTTATGATAGAATTAGATTCTTTGTAATGACTAGGTCACGTTTTACCACACGATATGTTTTATCTTTGTTAGTTTTTCTGAATGTTTTGTCATCGTTTGGTATAAAAAAAGAATCATTGTTTTTCTCCAGGCGATCTGCTAGGTCCCGTAGCAGAAGTCCATATTCAACCTCAAGGCATTCGCGTTCCCACAGCCGTCACCGGCACTCTCGGTCCCGCAGTCGCCCCTCCAGCCTCTCGCCGAGCACGCTCACCTTCAAAACCAGCCTCGCTGCCGAGCTCAGCAAGCAGAAAAAGGCCAAAGCAGCAGAGGCAGCCGCCAAGGCCAAGAACTCGAGCAACACGTCTACGCCGACCAAAGGTCCTTCATCTGCTCCGCAGCCAAGCCCCAAGTCTAACCACACATCCAGGAAGGGCCGTCCTCCCTCTCCGCCTCCACCAGAGAAGGGACCCAGGACGCCATTATCGAGCCAGCCGCAGTCTCCTTCAGATAAACTGCCCAAGAAGATTATAGAACGTCAGACCAGCAAGGACAGAGATGGGAAGGGCAGAGATGACTCCATACACCGAGACAAGAGGAAAGTGGGAGGATCTGGAGCCAACAAAGACAAGGAACGAGCCACTGCTCCAGTTATTTCTACACTGCCAGCACTACCAATGCCCCCGACTGTTGAAAACTTGGATAAAGGAGAAAGGTGTGACTTCACCCCAAGCTGTCTGATGGCGTTAGGTTTTTCACATCTGCTCACACACGCTCTCCGATTTCTGTTTTTAGTTTAAAAGACACCTCAGCAAAGAAGAAGACGGAGAAGAAGCCCCGGCAGCTCCTGACCGACCTGCCTCTGCCGCCTGAGCTGCCCGCTGCCACGGCGTCCCCACACAGCTCGCCTGATGACAAAAAGTCCCAAACACTTCGTCGGAGACCGAGGTTTGTTCTAAAGCACGTAGTCTGTGGCTCCGTGTTTTTAACCGTAAACTGTCACGTATTGATTTTTGTTTATTTCACAATTCATGACGTTTTCCTGTTGTTCCCAGAATCTGTGGCCCAAGATTTGGTGAAATTAAAGAAACGGAGATTTATTGGGGAAAACGATGCGTGGACAAGTTTGAGATCATTGGGATAACAGGAGAAGGGACCTACGGTCAAGTTTACAAAGCTAAAGACAAAGACACTGGTGAGAGTTTACATCCACATGGATTTATTATTTCTAACAACAACCAGTCTGCTGTTCTGGAAAAATAAAAAAAAGGGGAAATATTTTCAGACTGTTCCAAACTTTACTCCCCATTCGATCAGTTTATCAATCTAAGTTTTTCCCAGTTTTCTTATTTAATTACTGACCACTGCAGAGATGTCTGCCATAGATGAATAGTAAGCAAATGTATTTTTACTTAAAAAAGATGAACTCTGGAAATTTGCCTGAAAAAGTTTTATCATTTCAAATGAAAATGTGTATGAATCCAAAAAACGACTATGAAGTGTTTTAGAAAACAGATGGTTAAAAAAAACTGGTTTGTTAGATGCTTTGTCAAACTCTGACCTGTCCTCCAGGTGAGATGGTGGCTTTGAAAAAGGTTCGACTGGACAATGAAAAGGAAGGCTTCCCAATCACAGCCATTAGAGAGATTAAAATCCTTCGACAGCTCAATCACAAGAGCATCATAAACATGAAGGAGATCGTCACTGATAAGGAAGACGCTCTGGACTTCAAGAATGATAAAGGTATCATTTTCCAGCTGCTCATGTTGGTCCCGGTTTTGTATCTCTGTACGGATTAAAACTTCTTATTTCTCTCATTTTAGGCGCTTTTTATCTAGTATTCGAGTACATGGACCATGACCTGATGGGCTTGCTGGAATCCGGTCTGGTTCATTTTAATGAGAACCACATAAAGTCCTTCATGCGGCAGCTGCTAGAGGGCCTGGATTACTGCCACAAGAAGAACTTTCTTCACAGAGACATCAAGTGCTCCAACATACTGCTCAATAACAAGTGAGATGGACGACTCTCCAGAGGGAAAAAACTAAACCTCAGTTTTGTCACATTTTGAAAGATTTTCTTTCCCCTCACTCTTAAATGTTTTCCTCTTTTAATCAGAGGTCAGATAAAGCTGGCAGACTTTGGACTTGCTCGTCTGTACAACTCTGAAGAGAGGTGAGTTGATTGCATCTTGACTTAGTCTGGTTTTATTTGTCCGACTTTAATTGTTCTAGTATGTAAACAATAAACACGTTGGTTGTTTTTTTGTTTGTTTTCAGTCGACCTTACACCAATAAAGTGATCACACTGTGGTACCGTCCACCAGAGTTGCTTTTGGGAGAGGAGCGCTATACACCGGCTATTGATGTATGGAGCTGTGGGTAGGTCATCTATTTTCATACCTCTCTAATGGGCTGCATGTCTTCGCTCTCATGATTAATGAGCCCTCCTGTTTGTCACAGATGCATTCTGGGTGAACTCTTCACCAAGAAGCCCATCTTTCAAGCTAACCAGGAGCTTGCACAGCTAGAGCTCATCAGGTAACGTTAACGTTATTCTCAGATGTAAAGATATTTAAATTAAACCTCTATGTTTGGATAAAATAATCCACAGATTCCTCAGTGTTTCCTAAATAAGAAGGAACTTTAACTTTGAGCAGCAGGCATGTAGAGCAGTTTCAGCTGACGTTTGTTTGAAATGTTGCTTCTGTTCCTCAGGATTTGCAGACAGATCTCTGAAGGTAGCGCCACAGTATTTCAGATAAGCCCGCATGAGAAAACTGAACAGATAAGTTGATGATATCCTGAAGGACCACAGAGCTGTCTATTTGCTGTGTGCAAATCAAGCCCACATTACCATACCGTCTCCACCGTGCTTAACATTTGGTATATGTTAATGCTAATATGCTGCACTCCAAATATGGTGCAGATATAAGCTGCGTCATATTTAGCAGATATCCGTCTCTTTTCCTTTCTCATCATTCAATAATAGATGTTGGATTATAAACAGCAATAAGCAGAATCTCTCCGATTGATGTGCAGCGATAAATGCATTTAAACAACAGACGCTCAGAGCTGTTTATATAGAGGGGCTCACACCTGCTGATGATCAGTCCACCAAGTGCAGTTGATCAGCACCACCTGGTTGCTAATTTCTCTTTCTAAAATAAATTAAAGCAATACGGATGGACTTAAATTCTTATGGAAATGTCTTGAACTGAGAACGCATGTTTTTGGTTTCATCATGATGATATAAAAAGATTTTAGGAGAAATTGTCGCCTGGCAACAGGAGCTGCATTTCCTTTACGAATGTATACAAAACTATTCTGCTAATTTGGAAAATGCTCATTTTTACAATTGTGGTATTTCTGTTGAATAACGAGCTTAATTAAAATTGCTTATGAATCTGTTGTTGAAAACAACATGGCAGCGGAGGATGAGACACATGAGATATATCTATATTTCATCCACGGGTTGTATGAACACCATCATCCTGAAACTACTTCCTGTTTTCTTCTTCTTCATCTTTTTTAATTCAGTTTATTTATATAATACCAAATCAAAACCCGTGGTATATCGAGGCAGTAAGGTCCAGCAGATCACGTGACTCATGTGATTCAAAATAATTGCTTCCATCGCGTTTTTTTAAATATAAGAATTTCGATATGACTGGAAAAAACAAACACTGTTCATCAAAAGTTTTTATTTTAAATGTCCATGCAGCAAATTCATTTTCATCGTTGCAACTTGAGGGTTAATGGAGACGAAGCTACTATGGCTAATTCCATGCGATCCTTCCTAATGGTGGAAATAATTCCGGTGGATAAATGCAGCCTCATTTTGTTGGGTTATTATTTGACGGAGAAAAGTGTGGTTTAGTTGTTTATTACATTCAGCTGTTCCTTCCTCCTGCTATAATAAATAAATGATGTGTTTCTTGTAGCCGAATCTGTGGCAGCCCTTGTCCTGCTGTTTGGCCTGATGTCATAAAGCTTCCCTTCTTCAACACCATGAAACCAAAGAAGCAGTACCGGAGACGCCTGCGGGAGGAGTTCGCTTTGTAAGTCTGTTAAATGTTACTAATAATTTGAAATCTACTCCTGAGAGCTGTTTGGCAGTTTTCTCGCTTCTGTTTCTGCTCCAGCATCCCGCCGTCCGCCCTGGACCTCTTCGACCACATGCTGAACCTGGACCCAAGCAGGCGCTGCACAGCCGAGCAAGCACTGGGCAGCGAGTTCCTGAAAGACGTCGATCCAGACAAAATGCCTCCTCCAGAGTACGATGGGCTTTAAGTCGTTGCATTCCTGGATTGTACGGTGTTATAAAGATCACTGACGTTTTCTGCTGGTCTCTGCAGTCTTCCCCTTTGGCAGGATTGTCACGAGCTGTGGAGTAAGAAGCGTCGCCGACAGAAGCAGATGCCAGAAGAGCTGGTGGCCCCCAAGGCCCCCCGCAAAGAGCTCGGCCTCGACGACAGCCGCAGTAACACTCCGCAGGGCTTCTCTGCTCCGGGAGGCATTAAGGCACAAAACTCAGCGGCTTCTGCTCTGCTAGGTGAGTTTAACCGGAAGCCAGAAAACTGAAAGGCTCATTTAAAAATGAGAATCAGGGTTTCCTCTTGTAGTTGCTCTAACTTAAAGCTAAACGGTTACACACATTGTGAGATGGTTTTCAAAAATGTACACAAAAACAGAGATTGTTCCCCCAGCGACCCCAAATAAAAAGCAGAAGTTTCTCAATCTGAACAGTTTGGATTTATTGTTAAAACAATCTATTAGAATTTCAGTGATTAAAGTGGATGGATTGGGTTTTTCATTTCTTACATTTTGATTTTTTTTCCCATCGAGGCAAATTTGATTAATTAATGAAGAATTTGATTAAATGCCGTTACTATGGGATACTTGGTGATATAAATGACACTTGTTTATGTAACCTTGGGTTTGTAGGGGTTGGTTGCTGTGACATGCAGTCACAGCGATACAGCTGCCTGAGTCGACTTCAAAGAATAGATGAAGAGTGTTTTTATCATCAGTTTCATCGTGGCGGTACCACGAGGCCGTGCCACCCAGCGCTACAGAGCACCGTTCAGAGCATCTCTGACATCCCGCTATCATTAATGTGGTTTATCAAGAATAATCACCACATGTTATGTTCCTTTATTTCTTATTACAGAACCAAAGGGTCCAAACTCCCAGTTCACCCAGGAGCAGTTGGCGGTCCTCCTGAACCTGCTGGGTCAGCCCAAGAGTACAATCAACACAGCCCAGTTTGTTCAGTCCATGAGTACAAAGGTTAACCAGGAGGCCCTGCAGCAGCTCACTAAAGCCTTAGCTCCCTCTGACCCACCGGAACCTGCCACCCAGCCCGCCCCTGCCAAGCCCCCCCAGCCTCCCGCGCCAGCAGGAGTGCCGCGGACGCCTCCGATGCCCAAACCTCCCTCACCCCCCATGTCTGCACCACCCAGTATCCCGGAGGGCGAGACGGCAGCCGCCACACAGACGGCAGTGACCATGCTGCTAGCTCAGCTGCTCCAGGCTCAGCAGGCTCAGAGGCAGGAAGCGAGCGAAGGCGGAGACGTAGCGGAGAGCGCCAACCCTGCTGCAGCCGCTGTCCCACCACCAGCACTTCCACCGTCAGACGCCCAACAGCCTCCAGAACCCAGTCCAGTTTCTCCCGGTGAGAGGGCGACCTTTTACTAGAGCACCGACAAAACCGGGAACAATGAGAATCTAGAGCTTTTACCCAGAGAGACCTGATAGCTGACAAACGGAGCATTGAAAGAGACTCGGGATTGTTTAGCTTTATTGATTATACATTGATTTTAGGCAGGATGAAGGTGTTGAGTAAGTCTTAAAAATGTTACATCCTCATCTGTTTGAATTTGCAGACGTGTCAAAAATCTACTGAAAACATTCAGAGTTCCCACAAACGACAGAAGATAGACGGTACTTGTCTTAAAATCCAGACATGCATTACATGTCTTTATTAAATAACATATTTAATCAATTCTTATCATAGGAGACTTGTCCTTTTTAAATAACCGCCATGTCACTTTAAATTTTAGGTTTTAAAATAAAGAAAAAATTGTAAAAAAAAAAAAAATCCCTCTGATAAAAGATGAAATAATATATTTCTGTTATATTTAGCGATTTTATTTGCAAAATAAAAAGCAATTAGTCAATTGAGAAAACCTTAAAACATGTATTTGTTTATCTGTATTTCATCAAATTAGCTGAGATCTGTAGCATTTTTAGCCAAAGCGATAAAGTCCGTGGTCGAGGTTGAACATCCCTGTCGTAGAACAAACGAGTAAAGTGTTTCACCACCAACACAACTAACTACCAGCCTGCTGACATGTGCTGTAGTGTTTACACGCTCGTTAGTTGGTGGGAGTTTGGACTAATTACTGCATCGATTAACAGATGATGCTGCAGAAGCCGTGCTTTAGTTTCAACCTTTAAATTCCCTGGAAAATGTTAACTCATAGTCCCCCCCCCCCCATGATTAAGGACATAACTGTTATGTTATAATAAAGCATGTTTATTTTAATATTGTGAGAAATAATCCAAATGATCTGAAATGATCCTTGAAGCATGTTGCTCGGTCTGAGTTTGAGTTTCTCTCCTTAAACTGAATTATTCTGATAGATAAAGATCTAAACTGATCGATAAACCAAATGCCTTTTTTCATCTCGTCCATCAGTAGCCCTGTTTTTTTTGCAACATTAAAGAGGTGAAGGATTTATGAATTAATAATTGTTTCCATGTGTTTTTTTTGTTTAGTTTCTGAAGTTGGTGGTATGTCCATCCTCCCCCCAGACCAGCGCCCCCCTGAACCACCAGAACCACCTCCACACGCCGATCTGGATTACCGGCAACCGCCGCCTGAGCCCAAGCTGGGCCACGCTCCTCCCATCGCCTCCTCCAGCGGCGGCGATGGCGGTCGGCCCCCGGAGCCGGACTACCCCCCTCTTCCTTGTGCGGAGGGCTCTGCTTACAGCCATCCTCCTCCTCCACCGTTCACTCCGGCAGGCTTCGGAGACAACTACATGGGTCACATGCTGGGTGGAGGCCTGCCGCCTCACGCTCTGAGGGACGTTTTCAGCGGGCCGGGACAGGCCAGCGGATCCTCAAACAGCGCCGGGGTCCGGCCACCAGCCCACCCAGACCAGTTCCCACCTGGAACAGCAGTAGCTGCGACCTCTGGACCCAGCAGCCTGCTGTTCAGTGGGGACAAGGACCACAGATTCGAGTACAATCACAGTCCTTTACCTGTGGAGGGACAGCCCAACCCCGGCGCCATCCACATGTACAACCACGCCATGTCTAGAAAGGATGGAGTTCCTCCCCCGCCTCCGATCCCAGCACCAGGGCAACCCTGGGGGTCTCCATCTCAAGTCGGGGCGCCACCTCTCCCCCTTGGGTTTGTTCCACATGTGAATTCCACAGCAGCAATCAGAGGACGAGGGCTGCCTTTCTGAAAGCCTGGAAACTTTTCATGCAACAAAAGACGGACGGCTGTTGGACTGTGAAACAGTTTTTTTTTTAGTCTGATGGATCTGGTGATGCACATTCAGTTTTAATAACTTAAGTCTGTGTCAGGCGTATTTTCCCTTGATCTGGAATATGTTGCAGAAGGACAAATGAATAACACCACGAGCTTTTCTCGCTCATACTGTTTCATATTTTTTATAATTATGTTGCTGTCTTTAAATTAAACTTTTACCTTTTTTCTTCTTCTTTTGTGTTTTTGGATGTACAGTGTCAGGCCGGGTAAAATTTAATCTCTACCTTTAGCCTTTCTGTTATAATCTGAGGAAGAGTAGTATTAATGTTTTGCACTACTGACCAAAGTAGGCAGAAACTATTTTGGCTTTGAAAGGAAACGGATGCACACTTAATGTGACTGATGTGGCGTCGTCTTTTCTGTCATTAAATCGATGGCTGACGCTTCGGCGCAGGGAGTTTATTGTGGGACTGAGTCTGGGTAGCACTTGTACAACCACAGCACATCCCGTCTTGTGTCATGAAGATTGGGAGGTCCACAGGAATCCTCAGCAGGCAAAATAATGGCGAAGCAAACAGATCCAGAATTGAAAAGGAAGGGTTTTTTTGTTTTTGTACTAAAATGATTTGTCCTCTTTCCTTGTCCTTTGGCAAATGTTTATTAAAGAAATGCCAACAGTGTGTCTTTGGCTGTTTTTTTTTTGTTTTTTTTTTAAGCCTAGATTTCTGCATGCTTATAATTTTAAAGAAAGATAAATCCCACCACAGGGGGGCAGTGTTGGGCCAAATTCCTCCGGCACCGTGTGCTCGCCACAGCAGCAAATGGACATTGCTGAAGAAGTGGCCTTAACAGTTTTATCCAAGCATGTTTAAAGAAAATGAATTGGGAGAAAGAAACACCTTAGCAGTGCCACTTTTGATCAGCTACTTGTCACGGTAGCTTCATCTTGTCTGTTCCTGTTCGACTGTGACACCATTTAGGAATGAAATATCAGCCGTGCTGCTGCCATCAACACCTCTGTTTATAGAAGTTGGAGCTTGGCCTGTTTTTCAGTGTTGTCCTGTTTCTCTTACTGTGACTAACTGGATGTGCTCTCTTCCATCCTCTGACATGAGAACTGGCTCAGAGCTCATCTGCCTTGCTGTGTCTTTCCTGGGCGGAGCCGCCTGTGGAAGCGGTTAGTAGTTTACGTTTAGCATATCTGCTTTCCTAGAATCCCAGCCAGAGGTTGGAGCTTCAATTTGCCCAACTTAGTATTAATCATAGGATACATGGACACACATTTGGTTAAAAATCCTCTACCCTTTTTGTTTTTACATCCTTTTTCCACACTTTTGCCTTCCACTAAACTTTCCATTAACATTACTGGATAAGAACAACTAGTCTCTTTGCGATTATGTAGCTTTTTCTATATGAGACCACCTTTAACTTTCACAGTACACTTGCAAAACTGGCAATAGTGTCTTAATTTTCATTTATTACTCTTATGTAATATTTAGATTTTTTTTTAACTGAAGTTCAGGTTTTCATTCACAAAACCATAATCATGAAATTTAATAGAAATAAACATCCAAAGAATGTGACTGTTTTCTTTATGATGTGTTTTATGTCTTTAATTGCTGAAACTGGTTGCATTTTCTACTTTATATATCAGACTGAAGGAAACGTATATCTTTACATCGGGAGTAATAGTTCAGGCCACTTAGATAAAACCAGCTTTTATTTGTTTAGATATTTTCTTATTCTTCTGAATTCACGTCCAAAAAACAAGGTTATACTTTAACATTGTAAGCTGGCATTAAAACAATAACAGATTCAACTAAAACGGGTTCAACTACACCCCCGTGATATTCAAAGGACAGCTAAATCAAGAATCAAAGTTTTCATACATCTGCTTTGTTTTACTCAAATCTGAGTTTATTTTTTTTGCCTCATTTTATTACTGGTGATAAAAAAGCCATTATCTCTTGATGAGATCTGTTCAGCAAAGCTGATTCAGAACATGGACAGAGCAGAGTCTGTGATTAATACAGCGTGGATGATGGATTGCTGAAAGTTTACGATTCCCTCAGTGAGACTGGCACCACCATTCTGTCTCGAGTTGAATTTAAAGAGCTGGTGTTGGTGGAGGAGATGCAGTCTGTTGCAGTTTTACCATTCCTATCAAATTATGACCCACAGACAGCTTGAGATTTGTGGGAATTCATTGCGAAGCATATGGGATGTTCAGTTTATCAGTCAGATGACTTTATTCATTAAAATACCTTTTCTCATTACTTTTTACTAAAGTATCACTTTGGTTTTCCCTCAATTAGAATTTGTTGCAAACCTGAGTCAGATGTACAAGATTAGCTTCACTGAGTTACTTCCTTTAAAAGAAAATTGGAATATATATGTAAAAAAAATAGCAGCATCTGAAACCCCTGTACAGATTTAATAAAGAAACATATCAAGGAGACAAAGATTAAGCTATTTGAAAATAGCAAGAAAGTGTTCAAGGGAGTCAACAAACAAATCTGAAACCAATGTAGAACTGTCAAGTATAGTGTAGGCAGCATCATGCTGGGGGACTTTGCTGCTTTCAGCAGTGTGGGTTAAGTTGTGATTCAATTCCAGATTAATTAAAAGCAAGATCTGATAAATAAATTTAGGCTCACATTGTTGTGGCCGTTGGAGCCATAACCTGGATCCCTTCAGCCCAGTTAAAGTTTAAAAGGTTTTTTTTCCCTGCAGATTATGCACCAACAATGTATTTTGGTGTTTGAGTAGCTTCTATGGACGGGTAGGTCAGGATCTCTACTAAAATAATACAGAAAATGAAGAAGTTGTTTTGAAGTGGTTGAGAAATCCAAAGTAGACTCGATGAGCTTAAGACCACAGAACCGGGAAAAAAACTCGATTATATCAAGGGGTCTGTACTGAACTTTAACAAAGAAAGTTTATTGATAAATCAGCCCTCTAACCTTTAAAAAAACATCAGCAAGTTAAATAATAACAGGTTTTTATTTGTAGTAGGTTGCTTAACAGGTTCTCTACGGAGAAAAAACCCAAAACAAAAATCAATCAGCAGCTGCAGGTCATCATTAATGGCAGCTGTTAGAGTCCAACTAAAGAGTCAAATTGATCTTATCAATTGATCTTAAACATGTAGACCAGTCAAGTCATCAGAGACCAGTTTTCTGTGTGTAAAGAGAAAGTAAACAGAAGGAGAGATGCCATTAGGCTCCTTACCTCTGGATCCAACTGCCTGAAATCCTTAATTGTGCTGAAAATGTTGCTTGTTAAATTAGGACTGGAAACACTAGTTTACTGCAGCTCTATCACAAAGGAAGCTATTATTGTAGGACTTTTATCTTGTTTAAGCTCATTTTCTTCCATTTAATAGTTCATTTCTTCTTTATACATTTCAGGTTATGTTTATTGTTTCATCATTAGTCCTTTTTATGTATCAGGTAAATATCCTTCAGTCAACTGTTGGTGGAATTATAACAAATTGGAAGGAATAGGGAACGACAGCTCAGCCACAGAGTTGGAAGGTCACATCAGATCACTAAGTGGCGTCCGCTGACGCTGAAGTACAGAGTGCATAGATGTTGCACAATTTCTGCAGAATTAATAGCTACACACCTCCAGACTTTATGGCCTTCAGAGTAGTTTTCAAAAGTACAGCAGAGAACATGATTAGATGGGTTTTTTATGGAGCTCCATCCAAACCTCACATCACAAGTACAATGCAAAGTGTCAACGCTGTGATATCAAGCATGTTGCTCACCATGTTCTCTGCTGGCCTCTGTGTCCGTCAATCTAATGGAAAAGTCTGGGTTTGTCAGCTGCCAGGAGAACGCCCATCGCCTGACTGCTTTGTGTCGAATGAAATTTGTTTTGGAGGAAGTTGGACAGTTCCTTATTTCCCTATAGATAATGTACTGCTGAAGATGATTTTTGACTTTTCTTAAACTTACAAAAAAACTTTACAACAATACTTTAGGAGGACCTCCACAAATGACTCCAACATCCGTGTGCACCAGGTGTAGTGCCCCAGTCTGTCCACAGTGTGGTGCTGCAGGACAGATGCGGAAAATGAAACATCAGAGCGTCATTACACCATCAAAATGTTTTATATTTCATGAAAGTATCCATCATCTTTGAGCTATAACCATTGAATTTAAACACTTTTATTGCTGTAAAAGAAATGTCCGCGTACTAATCTATATGGTCTTCCCCATGTTTTCCAAGAATTCTTGTTGATCATGTCATAATCATGAGGTATATCATGATAAACCTGCAGAATCAACTGAAGCTTGTTATCTCAATACAATCCAGAAACCCTTATGACGAAAAGAAGTGCTTCCAACTTGGATGGTTTGTGCTGAAATGTGAAAGCAAAATAATTAGGAGTCAAGGGTAATTTATAGAGGAATAAACATACTGACCTTGAATAAACCTTTGAGATTTATAATATGTGAATGCATCCTGGTGCCAGCGACTCCTTGAAGGGGTGAGTCAGCTGAAATAATGGGAGCTTTAGAGCTCTGGGTCAAACCTTGCTTTTCTTTGTGTGTGTGTGTGTTTACAGAGAGGAACAGAGGAAATGCATTCTTGTTTTCCTTTCCAAGCAATTTCCCTCCCCGAGCTGTGTTCACTTCTGTGTTTATTTATTAATTTATTTATTCATTTATTCTAATTAAAACACAGAATCTCAAAGTAGTGGCGAGGAAACAAGGCAGTCTTCCGCATGCATGCACAGCAAAACCCTCGTATGGTGTCAGTAATTACTGTATGATGCATATTATTAGAGCTCGCATGCAACACCAGCCATTAACGGGATTGCATTACGGGGTGTTAATCTCCTTTAATGAGCGCCTGGTTTTTAAGGAAGTGTGTTGCAGAGAGAGACTTGGAACCTGATAGCTTGATATTCTCTTGGAAAGGAGCCTTCAGAGCCCATCAGAAATAAGGGAGTGTGAAAAGGCCACCTTCGTTTCTTGGTTCTTTCCAATATATCTGTTTGGTCAGCAGAAAGGTAACACTTCTTAAAAGGTTATGATGCATCGACCTTCACAGCATCCGGCTCACATGGTGGCAGAAATATCCACCAGTTACTCAAACGTTCCCATCAGCAAAAAGTCGAGTTATCTTAAAATCGTTTTTCCTAAGAAGAAGCTGCTAAAATTGCTGTACAGAATGAAGTCAGACCACATCACCATTAACTCCATACTTAAGGAAAGAGAGCTCTCAAATCATACACAGCAGATATTACCCATAAATGTCATTCTCCATCTATACCTTTAGACTTTACTTTTGAAGTCTAAGGTCAATGTAAGACATTTTAAAAGTTAACCTGGCTCTGCAGCTGCTTTGAAGACCTGCCACTCTTCAAATAAAGTTGAAGAGTCAACGAAAAAACAAACAAGTCAATCAGTGGGGACACACAAAAAAGTCTCCATAGCCTGAAACCCCCTAAACTTTTAGTTTGTTTGAGATAAAAATAGTCATCTTCAAGATGAATTTGAAAAATCTGGAAAGTCAATTAGAATTCATAGTAGGATTTTTCTTTGTATGTTTGTGTCCTTTAGCTAAAACCAAATGCAAAGAGTTTAAAACAGATCAGAAAGATTTCTCTGTGCTAAGGCTCTTGAGAGATGAAGATTTTATCCCAGGATAACAATGAGATTCATTAAAATAGCTGCAATTATCCTGGATAAACCACAAGAAATTGGTCAGAAATGCCATTAAAGATCATTTGCAGTTACACTGAAAAATCTGGATACATTTCTAAAAACCTATCAAGTGTTTCCAATCTTGTCCAAAGCCTCATTAGATCTATTAGGGCTGCATGACAACAGCATTTTCTTAAAAACAAACCCCAAGGTTTGAAGAATTTTAAAACCATGTAAGAGAATCAGTTATGATTTGATGAAACCAAACCTTGATCTTTTGAGCCACAGTAAAAAACTGTCAAACATTGGTATAATGACCATTATAAGGTTATCAAAGTCATCTATGAAGCATTCTCTTAATATTTCCTAATATAAATCCTAAAGCTAAAGACATACGTAGTTTGCAGAGGTTACATATAATTAAAAGTATCTTATGGCACAAACGCATCAGACACATGAATGGTACCAAAACAAGCTGTCAGAACGTTTGAATTGGTTTAAGCAGTTTATCATCATCAAAAAACAGCGGAATGAGAAAAAACAAACAAACAAACAAACAAAAAATGTATTGATGAGGAAGGCTCCAAGATACACAAGCCTCCTGATACACCACACATGTCAAGATACTACCGTCACGGCTCTTCAAAGCTAGAATTAACTTTTCAGGTTTGCAAGTTTCTGTCTTGTTCCTCCCAAAGTAAAAACGGTCAATATGACCAGATTCTTTCAATTTTCTTTCACTATTGGCATTCCTAAATGAACAGAAGCACCCAGCACCACAGTGATGGTACAAATTGTGAGGATTATTCAAATTAAAGAAAGGGATAAACAGAATGGCTGACAATAACGCTAGAAGAGCTGCAGGAATAACTGATAAGCACTCGTTATGTTTCACATAATTTCTAAAATCTATTCTTCCTTTCTTCGTATTCAAAAGAAAAACATCCAGGGGTGGTTAAAGCTTCCTTAAACCTTGTAGGAGAATGTCTTTCTAAACTGTTTTGATTTGATGGAACCAAGTTTTAAAGGCACACAGTCATCTTATGTGCCTATTCAAAAAAGAGCGAGCCCATTTGATTGTGGTGAAATAATGTTATACTCACCAAGTGTCCGTCCGAACAGAGTTTTGAAAGTCCTTTTTGAGCCTAAATAGAATTACAGCACAGGGCGCAATGAGCAGAGATAAACAGACATGTACAACATCTTCCTGCGGTCCCGCTGAACTCAATCAGCAAGCTAGATGGAGACAATTAAGGCAGATACTTAATAGAGCCCAACTGAGTCCTAGGGTCCTGTGATGCCTTGTGGTAAAAAATCTGGTTGAAGACCAATCACTATCAATTTTCACGGGGATAGCAACATTAAAATTAAAATAATTTTTCAACTTTATACATCAGTAGCTCACTCTGGTTGAATACCAATTTTTTTTCTAAAGATTATCACATGTTGCTGGCGTAATAAATGTTATTTATGTGTTTTTTACTTTGCTTTTGTTCATCTTGTTGTAAATACAGCCCGTTGTGTATATTTACAATGACAACAGTAGTTTACTGGAGGTACAATTCTGCCTATGTGCATTGTGGGTAAAAAAGGAAGTAATGGGCAAAGCCAGTTAGCACATTTGAATAGAGCTGGACAAGATCTGGAATATAGATAAGACTCAATGTCTTTATTAATACTGATAGAAGTGATAGCTTGATGCTTTTCTTAGTTTCTACAGGCTAAGTACAAACAACATTATAAATAGACAGACTGATTGATTAATTGACTGATTGCAAATAACAGTGAAGGCATGCATTTCATTTGCATTAATTCCAATGAAAAGGTTTAAGCCTATTACTTATTTTTTATTAATTGAAATTCTTCTTACCTTGATGCTGTTTGCATGTTTGCATTTGGTAGGAATGTAGGGGAGATATTTGTTTTTCTTAAAAACCCTGCTACGTGTGTAGTGTTGTATGCGTTTTAAGTTTTTTTTTTTCATTTTTGCAAAATGCGATCATGTCTTTTTATGTCGGTTTTGAACTATTGGTTTGTTTGTTTTTTTTGTTTGTTTCTTTCTGAGTGGCCTCTCAGTCGAAGCCAGAACCAAACTCCTTTTTTCTGAGAAGTGCTTTTCCTAGAATCTTGGTTGGATTTAGCTTGATATGTCACTGAGGAATAGCCTCATCAAACTGTGTGTTAAAACATCTAAACTTTAGCTGTAAACACTTAAAAACAAGAACTTGTCTTACTTGTGCAGTAGTTATTAATTTATCTGTCATTAAATTCTATTAAGAGTGTGTACAGTTGCTCCTTCTGGTAGAACGTTAAGAGTTTCAATGAATCCGTTTTCGCATTTGCTTTAGGCTATGTAAAGTCTCACATCTCCAAAGCTATATGACCTGTGAAACAGAGTAAAGCTGGTTTATGAAGCGGTCTCTTACACATTATGGCCGTCCAATTCATAGCAAAAACAATCTGCAGAGCTATTAACAGGAATTGTTCAAGCAAACGCAAGTGTTCTCTGAGAAATGTGGAGCCAAATGTGAAATCATGTGTGAAATGTGAGTTGCAATCCAAAGAATTATTGTGGCTCAAATTGAAATGTCACGGGGGGAAGCGGAGGAGTGGGGTGACAACCACTCTGACATGCGTAAAGGCAAATAAGATATCTTGGTTGTGAAGCATGGACTGTACTTTCAGCCTTGCCTTGGTTAAACTCAGCAGCTCTGTTTCCATGACCTTAACCCTTCCTCTGGAAGATGTATATGAAGTTTCAATAACTTCAAAATATCTTGTTCTAAAATGTGTTGTTTCCATTTTGAGTTTTAAGCTACATATCCATCTACCAGAGCTGTAAGTGACCCGCTGACATCCTCCTGAGCACCAGAACCTGTCAGAGGAAAACACTTCCTCTCACAGAGAGACTGTTAATTACCTGGAAGGAAAATTCACCCTGGAGGCTTTTGAATTGATCGGAAAAAAGAAACAGAGAAAGCTTTTTGAGGTTTTTATGTAAAAGAGAAACTGAAACGGTTCAATAACTAAGATACTTCATGGTACTGGAAGGATGTTTATTATTTTAATGTGATTTAAATGTTTAAAATTAGATTGTATCAGTAGGAGTCAGGCATATATTTTAAACTTTTGTGATTTGAACATTTAATAAAAAGAACATTGATGAACTATTTATGGCTCCTTAAAGAAAAGACCATGTTTTTTATTTTTTTTTTACCCTCCTCAACTTTATAAAGATATATCTATAGATCTATATATTCTGGACTAAAAGCAGAACACAGTCATTACACTAAGTTTTTCTGCTCTATGTTTACCCATCATTCTAGTGAGTTGAATTCACAGTGCACTATCTACCAATATAATCTAGCCTGCTATGTACATAATTCCCCAGAAACTAACTCTGATTTAGTTGATTTTTTTACAGTATGTCTCCCTACAATTGGAAATTACAGCAATTAGTTCTTTCTGCACTCCTAAATCTTTCCAGAGCAATAAAAGATGATCAACATCTGTTTGTTTATTCGTCTAACACTCCTCATGCTTAGTATTTGACTATCACACATGCTGCTGTTAACCTTAGAAGCGTCCTTTTCTTTACTTGTGTAGGAAAAACGGATTCTTTTATCTCACTAAAAAGTAATCTTTAAAGAAAGGTCTTTTATAGGTTGATTATATCTCATGAGCTAAATGGATGTTTGATGGGCCAGATGTGGATGCCTTCATTTAGATCTATCAAATAACAGGCATTTATAAATAAACGTACCAAAGCTATGCATTCTTGTCCTCAGCTGGTGACTCATCAGACACGTAATTGTCTAAAAAGAAATGAGTTTGTTTAGATTTAATTTATGTGGGAACCTCATTTACTCTGACGGTAATTTATCCAGAGGTAATGGCTTATGTGGGTTTTAGCTGCAGGTAAATGGCTGCCCCTGAGCTGGCATTTAAATGCAGACACCTATTAAAGCATGATAATTAGAAAAAAAGGCAGATTATTATGAAAGGTCCTCATTAAAGTGTCCTTGGTTTTTAATCATTTCCACCAGTCACTAGAGATTACACATCAGCTGGCATCAGCCTTTATGTAAAAAAACTGCTTCTCCCCGAAGACTTGATCTGATTTGGCAGCTAAGTGATTAAGTTCATCAGGCACATTGTCAATTTATTTGAATTTCATGTGAA
Source organism: Jordanella pulchra (assembly GCA_034780135.1). Taxonomy (NCBI): domain Eukaryota; kingdom Metazoa; phylum Chordata; class Actinopteri; order Cyprinodontiformes; family Cyprinodontidae; genus Jordanella; species Jordanella pulchra. The sequence continues at coordinate 18,170 of JAUZNJ010031276.1, read as the reverse complement.
GCTTTGCAGTGGGTTGGCTGATGAATGCTCTCTTCTGAATCACAAGTATACTTCTTGGCTGTTTGGCTGTCATAAGCTGTTGTCACCACTGGAGCATAGGAGCAAAATGTCTGCTCTCATTAAAGCAGGTGCATTTCCATGAAACATCAGTGTCAGTGTTTGGATCTTTTGCAACCTTTGTTTACTCAACGACTGATTAAATCGAAGTCTGAGATGACAGAGCAATGCTAGCTTAACAGAAATAGCATAGCTTTGTCAAATGCTAGCACACCTTTCTCTAAACAGCACTTTTCAGGAAGCTAGCAAAGAGTTGTCAGATAGCATGGGGCTTAATCTGCAGCATAAATGTTGTGTTTGAAGTTGAAGCTTGATGCTGTCAATCTTAAAACATGTAGAGAACTTTAAATGGATCCAAAACATCTAAAACTCAGAATTTGATTTTGAAAAGCAAAATGACTAATACCATCTTTTAGATTTAAGGTGGCTTTTACAGTACTGAGTATGTCACTATTATTATGTAACATTTAGACACGCTACTTGCTTTTAGAGATTAGATGTTTTTATATGTATCCCAACAATCCGCCTGGTAGAGCGTTACTGTCATTGCTGTTTTTGCAACACTGGCCGTAGTGGCCATATATCAGCATTTTGTCATTAAGATATCCCAATTTCAAGTTCCAAAATAAATGGAGCAATAGCAGTCTGGTTACAAGTGGCAAAACATGGAGATAGTTAACTATAGGAAATACAGGCTTCATTATTTACTTAAACAGTATAAAACACATATGTACACAAATATACATCGTATAGCTAAACATGCTCCTAGCTCAAAGATACAAGCTATGATACAAGCTAAAAATATGAATGAACAGCTGAATGGATTTAAGATGAGGAGATGTTGGAAACTAAACTCAGTATTGTTGTTGAGCTCTGACTTTCCCAGGTGGTATTTCAACTAGATTTTCTTGTATAACTTGGGACTCAAAAAGTTCAAAAGAAAGTACTCAAAACAGCTAGCATAGATCCATTCAGCAAGCATTCAGGGCATTCTGTCTGTGTTCTCTGTTTTAACATAGAAATCATTTGTTACTCCTCGTTTACTCGCACCAGTTTGGAATCGGGACATTTAAACAATACAAGATTTTCCCATCTTTTTGCTTCCTTTCCACACCTTGCAGCAGCTCAAAAACTTTTTGGCATCCTTACAGTAGCAGTGTTGGGTCATTGCTCTATTCACTTTGTCCTCCAAAGTGGCAGAGAAGAAGTTGGCTAATTTACGATTTCAAACATCCTCCACCTGATAATAGTTGAAGTCAAGACAAATAAAATACACTGCTACAAAGATATGTTTATATTTGTAAATATGTAAGTTTTACCACAGAAGAATTAGGGATTAATCTCAAACATAGCAGCTGCAGTGACACGTTGTTTTGATTACAGCAGTAGTGAAGGTAACATGTCTGTAGAGTTAAGAGCAAAATATACACCTTCCTAGCAGATTTAGATCTCAAAATAAAATATGTTTCTCCTTAGAATCATTTGTATTCCATTTTTTAATAAAAATGTAATGTGTGTTATATCACCACCATTCTCAAACTAAACAAGAGTTTTTCATTATGCTCATATTTGTCCTTGTGCCCTTTAGTTGGCATTACTTCACACAACAGAAGTTTAAAATACCTAATGGATTATTCAGAGTTTATTTAAAGGAGTTTTGACAGGTTAAAAAAGGGCAAATGCTGAAACTATACAGCAGTGAATATTTATTTCAACTCTCTGACCCTTCTAGAAGCCTCGTTTCTCTTTGTCAGATTGGAATAATAATGAGGATACAACATGGATAATAATTTTCAGTTTTGCTGGAGTGAGAACATCAAAATATTATTTACATTAATATTTACACATAATCCCTCTGTTAGGAGAACATTGTAGTGTCCAGCTTATTTTATACAAGCAATGTATTTTATCTAGTGGGAGGATTTGGATTGTTTACATTCAAGATCTTGTCCACATTTTTTAGTATTTGTCCCCATTTTTCCCAGATGCTCAATTGCTCAAATGGGCATATGCAATGAGGGACTACTTAACCTACAGAAATCGAGCTTTGTCCATATGAGTCACTTCTGACTAGTAGTTTTCTGCTGTAAAACCACTTTGTGTTGAGAGCCCAGATGAGGACAAACTGTATATTTAGTGTTGGACCCAGCCATTTTGGACCCAGTCATTTTGAGTGTGATTAATGGGCTGGCAGATAGACTAATCACCCACAAGGACAAAAAGTGATAGAGTGAGACAATGTGTGTGAAGAAATGCCTACCTGCTAATAGCTTTAGCAGTCTTAAATCTGTAAAACCAATATTTGGAACAGTTTACTCATTTTCATGTTTTTAAAGGTGCAGAATCTGTTGTGCAATAGTATCCATCCCTGAGTCTGACTTTATTTATTTATATATATTTATTTATGACATGGTTTGATATTTCTCGATTTTTGCCTTAGTTTCAAGTTAATCCCTACTCAGTCTAGTGCTGCATGGTGGTGCATTTAGTAGCCTTGCAGCAGAGGATCAGAGTCCACCCTGGGCTCTTTCTGCACAGAGTTTACATATTCCCTCTGGGTTTCCTGCCTATCTCCTACGATCCAAAAAATGACTATTAGGTTGATTGGTCTCTCTGATTTGGCTGTAGAGAATGTGTGTGTGTTTGTGAGTGTGTATAGTTATTTGTTCTGTGTGTTGTTATGATATAACTAAAAATTAAGACTCCGATGCGTGTGTTGATTTGAGCAGTTTTTGTTTTACCATTGAGTCATTCTAATATTTTATAGATTTTGGACATTCTGAAAAGAACTATGCTAGGCTGGTTTAGCTGGGGACACAATTATTAGCATAATTGAAAGCTAAGTATCTTTTATATGCAATAGAGATACTCAAGTGCCTGCATGTTGGAGTACCAGACAGAGTCCTGTTACCTGCAGAAATACTCAGATGACTGCAGTATTTAGGTGCATCAAAGATGGACAAGATGCTGAGTACAGAGATCAGCTTTGTTTCATGGTGTGGAAACGATCATCTGATCCTGAATGTCAATAAAACAAGTGATATGAATTTAAATTTCAGAATAAACAGGAACAAGTTGAATTCTGGATAACAAACTAGACTGGAGACACAACTGTGAAGCCGTCTACAAGAAGGGACAGAGCAGACTGGACTTCCTAAGGAAGCTTAGGTCCTTCTGTGTTTGCACAAAGATGCTGTGATCTCTCCCTCTATCATCTGCTGGGGTAAAAGCATCAGAGCAAATGACTCAAAAAAGCTCAACAAGCTAATAAAGAAGGCCGGCTCTGTTCTAGGGAGTCCTCTGGAACCTCTGGAGATTATTTCACAAAGGAAAATTATTCATAAAGTAAAGAAGATTATGGACAACAAAGAGCATCCTCTGCAGAAGATTTTTAAACGATAACAGAATGTCTTCAGTCAGAGGCTTCTCCAGATCCGGTGCAAGACAGACCTCTACAGGAGATCCTTCCTGCCTGCAGCATCAACACCTACAACTACTGGATAAGAGAAAACAAAACATTAGTTACTACAGCATTTAATTTCCCTTTGGGATAAATAAAGTATTTTTGAATTGGAATAGTGGTATGTAGGTATAACTGACAAGTAACCTGTTAAAATATATTATTCCTTATTTAATTTAATATCTAATTTTATTTTTTTTCTGCTTTTTCTATTATAGATCAATTATATGTTTAATCATTCTAATTACATTTCTTACCTGGAATCTATTTTCTTAACTAGAAAAATTCTAAATTTATTTCACATTTGTTTTCTGTTAGGTTGCAGCTTGTGGTGGTTTAAGATGCAACTTGCTCTGATACCTACCTGATTATTTTTTCTACTTGTGGTGTTAAAGCTTTAATGGAAATCTTAATACATTTACCAAAAACCCTTTAACAAACTGATTTAGTGAGGAGGTTGTCAAACTAAACAACCAAAAGGTTGTTTTTCCATGTTCTTTTTCTAATGCACATTTTAAAGCAATCCATTTGAAAACCTTAATGGAAATGGCAAAATTTAAAGAAAAAGAAAAGAAATCCCTCAAACTCGCAAAAAAAGTTGTTACGCTGGAAGTGGTTTCTGGCTTTTGCGAAAAAGGTTAAGGTGCAAAACTTTTTTTCAAATCAGCTCACATTTGTTTTATGAATGTAAAGAAGTAAGAAACCTATGGGATCAACTTCGGATCGTTTTATCTTCTAGATCTATAAATGTGGACTTTAATTCATTTTAAATAATTCAGTTTGGTTTATATATCAGTGAAAAAAAGTGGAATTCTTAGTTAATGCTTTGATTATAACCAAATATAAAATCAATAAATGTCGTTATGCAAAATGCTCCCTCTCATTCTCTGCTTTTAAAAACAAATTTTCCTCCTTTAACAGATGCCTGAAAAAGATGCAGAACCTTAAAGCAAATAAATAGTCTGATTTAATGGAAGAATTTCAGTCAGTCCCCTCTTGTTAATAATTATTTTATTTTTTTCTTGCTGTAATTTCTATTGGAGTAAACTGGAGTTGTGATCTTATCTTTTTTGTAATGTTAATTATTGTCGTATTGTTTGAGATTGTCATTGATATTCTTTATTTCAATAAAAGAAAAAAAACACGTTTGTTTGGTAGGCAGGATAGTGCACAACACAAACATATGGAAGTTGCAGTAAGTATGTTTCCGGGCTAAAGCCTTATTATTAGCCCTGGAGGTCGCATTAGCTTTGAGAGCTAAAAAACGGCGGTTATATGGCGTTTTTCTTATCATGGACTGTTTTTATTAAGACTATGGACCTTAACGGACAAAGGGAATATAAACAATCGAAGATTGGACTTATAACATGACTTCTGCAGCGCTTCAAATGTCAGAGCAGCAACTTTAAAAAACCAGGCTGCTTTGTCTACATAAACTGTGCTTTGGTGCTCGTTGTGTCCATAAAATGAAGTTGGTGTTTGAATTCTGGAGACTCTAAGTTTTCTAACGATGTGTAACATGTCTATATTTGTAAAAGTTTAGTTTTTATTTTCATGCGCCTCGTTGATTGATAGAAATATATCTCCGTGGATTTTAACAGGTAACATTTTACCTCAATTACTGATCTTTGATCAGTGTGATGCGACGTGGATGATGACGTATGATTACGCTTTGCGGTGCTTGGTAATTCACTTTAAACAAAATTGAAACAGCTCAAATTTGCATTTCCTTTTTTCAAAGTTTCATAAGTTCACTTAAAATTTGCCTTTCAGTTGGACGGAAACACGGCTGGGGTAACCAATTCTCCAGGATAATCCCACTACATTAGCAAAGTTTAAAGATTGTAATATTTCCTATGCAAGAGGCTAAGAATTCAGCGTTTTCTTTGTCATCCAAATAGGAATTAAACTGAAGCTTCTTCACCTCTGCTGTTACCTCTGTTGTACAAAACTCTTCTGGGAAATTAAAAAAGTTAACGACAAAGGAAATATGAAAAGTAACATCACAATGTGTAGAACAAAATAAAAAAAAATTGACTATCTTTATTGGAGAAATAAAGTCACTATAAAGTTCGGTGATGTATATCTACTGTCACTTTTTGAATAAGTAGTGACAATGGAGAATACTGACCAAAAAGTAAAAAAAAACAAAAACAAATGAGTGGAAGGAAACATTTATTAATAGATGAAAAAGAATGAAAGAGATGGAGTTCAGAGCTGTAGAGGAATCGACTTCTTTCTTCATTTGGCCTCTTTTGTTTGAGCTGTTTCACAATTGATCAGACCAGAATGTGGATTGATTACACTGTCAGTGCCACTGTCATCGCCTTTTGAATGAATTTAATATTTGATTTAGATTGTTATTCATGCCGCTGGGTCTTTGCAGAGCTATTTTGCTCCATTGTCACTTTTGATTCATCTTGAACTGCCCTCTATCAATAACTGAATGAATTAATAAAGAGTATGCCTTTTCCTTCAGCCTGGTGTGCAGAATTACTTGGATAATTGCTTTTATAATCTGTAATTTTTCCCTTTTTCCTTCTTATATTACAAGATCATGATTTTGGCCCTTTAGGACGATTTCACTAAAACCATTACTCCTCACAAAACAGTTCACAGAGATTACAAATGGCATTGCAGGGACGCTGCGTTAGTACATCTTTGTATTATTTGTATCTGTAGTATTGACATATTGCATATTGTATGTTAATGATTACTGCAGTTGGAGCTGGTAATAACTGATTTTTGTTTTTTATGGATATTAATCCGAATGTTATAATGTTAATATGGAGGTTTAATCTCCACCAATAAAATCCAATTTTGCACTCAATGAATTTGTCAGTGAGACAATATGTCAGAATCCACAGGTGTTTGTTTTTCCAGATTGCATTGCCATGTTCAGTTTATTTATTAGCCTATTAACATTATGGTGTTTCCTCATTGTTTTTTACTTTTTTAATATTTTTTACTTATATACCATATTTCCTGTCAATCATTTCTGCATCCCCTGCTCCACACACAACCTTTAACTGTTCAGTACTACCCTAATTAGAGTCACCTGATTTCAATGTCACTAATTACACCCTCTGCATTTTAGCTGCATGATTTTCATGTTTCCAGTCTGGATGCTCTAACTGTACTCAAATGTCATTTTCCCTGTGTGCCACAACTGAGAATTACTGACTTTCTAGTAATAATTTAATCAAGTTATTCCTCCATGCTGCCTACATATCGTTGTTACTCTACAACTATGACAAATTATGCTTCTGCAATTAAACAAAAAAAAAAGTTTTTGTGTAGTGAGGTCCTACTTTCCATAGACTACTTTGAAGATTTTATTTTCTTATCCTTTTCCCCCAAACTGAATGAAGAAACAAAAAGCTGATATAAACTTGTCTGAAACTAGCATTCATTTGCCAGCAGCCAAACTGATTTTCTTCAACTGATCGTTCATTACCAGATGGAGTGGTACATATCATCATTCTGCCTGCTCCAATCTAGAACGCTGAGCTGCACTATTCATTTCTTTTATCCCCAGCAGCCAAGCACAATTCTTCACTGCCTGTAGCAGACAAAGGAGACAGGCTAAAGTTAAACTTTAAAGAAAGCAATGAATGTCAGAACGTTATTCGACCTTCTCATGTTCAGTTCATTTATGATACGAATCAATAAAAAATCTGTAGCCCATGCTGGATGACCATTATGGGAAGAGAAGCATTGAATACATGAAAACAGTACTTAAGCAAACCAACAAAAAAAATAAATAAAATAAATACAGGTATGTTTTTAAAATAATTCTTACAAACACCAGTGGAATTTATTGTGATTTTGTACAACAGATCAACACATATTCAATGATATAGTCAAAGGATTTCCTGACACAACGTTTAAATTTCCTATAGGCCTACGATACCATGCGCAGCTTTGATCGATACTTATATTAAACTAATATATTAGCATTGAGCTGGACAATGTTTCAATACCAATATATATCACAATATGGTTTAATTCAATATTGGTGATATGACCTAACCACATTTTCAATATTTTAATATACATCACAGTCTATAAACACAGCATTAGTCACTGACTGATGTTCCAGGTTTTCATGTAGTTTGATGTGTTTTTTAAAGCTAATATTTATTAAATGTTGGAGGATTTTTTAAACATGGTAAAATATTTGTCATAAGTTTGTATAAAAATCTGTTGTGGGCATCCTTGGCTGTCTTTCTTTATCAACTAAAATTAAGAAACTTATCGTGATATAAATTTTGGACATATCGTCCAGCCCTATATTAGCATGATTCATACTCATTTTTGTAGTGTAGGATGTTAGAAAAAGCTTGCTCCAGTGATTACTCAAATAAGGAACAATAATAAACTACAGTAAGTATAAGAACAACTTAGCCATGTATTTTTAACCAGTGGGTTATGTAAACTTTAAACAGAAGCAGAGAAAAATGGAGCATTTATTATTGCATGCTGACATTGGGTATTTAAGATGCAGGGCAATATACACCAATATTGATTGTATGGCTGATATTGGACCAATAGCACCATTGGGTTGGGACTTCCCTAATACATTTATCCATTAGCTATGCCCACTTGTCCCTGCTGGTGCCTTTTTCCAGTGGGTGTAGAGCAGGAGGAAAGAAATGCAGGAATAGGTTATCAGTCTGTGAGCTTTGCTGTTTTATCAAATAACTGTCACATGTTTCTCTGTGAAAACAAACCCAACTGGCTGTATGTTAGGGCAAGAAATGAAACTGATTCGAACTCAAATCATGGGCAAACAGACAACTCTGAATATATATAGAATAAATTCACAAAAACTTCCATTTAAAATTTTGAAATTTAATAGCGGAAATCACTGAACTGTTAGTCAAACATATTTCAGTAAAAACTGTTGAATAAACTAGAGAAACAAGACTTTTATTACCAGCTGTGCATACATAGGAAAATAAATGAAAATGGTTGAAAACCATATTCCATAAAATGATGCAACGCTATCGCAGTTTGGCATGGATTTTATATTTGGGAAATAAAGTTTTTCTTTAATAATTTGGAATAATTTGACTCTAGAAGAGACTCAATATTAAAAAAACTCATATCAGCATATGTGATCTACACATGCACAGCATAAGACCCATAAATCAGCATAATGATTTAAACAAGTGCATAAAATTGACAAAACTCACAAGTTATTTGTGATACATATACAATTATATCTTGATTTATAAACTACCAGTGGTCTTTAACTTACTGCATTTGTGTGAATTCTTGAGACTCACCTGATGTGACTAGTCATACAAATGTATTTTTCAAACAAGCTATGATTTTTAATCAATGAGATAACTCTATCGTTTCAGTCATTTAACAAATGTATACAACAACAGCGATAATTTTATAAAATGGAAGACTATGATGTCGCTGCAGCAAACAGAAAGGGGTGGAGACTGACCACATGGCAGACCCGTACCATATTCGGCACCATATCCTGCACCAGCTGCCATCATAAACCCCAATAAAAAATGAATAAATAAGAACAGAGTGCAGTGGAAACAAACCTTTTTTAAATCAAAGACTAAAAAAGTGTTGATGAAGTAAGAAAATCTCCTTAGCCATTAAAAGGAAGGATAAATTATTTTTCATTTTTCCTCCTCAATTAGCTTCCAGGGTTGACCTCTACTGCACTCTGTCCAGCGTTCAAACTCCCCGGTTAGCCTCCAGAGCTCGACCCAGCCACCCAGTGCATCTACCGGGCATCTGGCTCAGATTTATCCTCCTCAACAACAGAGCAAGACAGAGTTTGCAGACAGTAGCTCACTCTGAAGCAAAGAGAGCTTACAGCAGGAGATGCAGGGAGGTCCTACATTCCTGTGAATGGCTGAAATGAGGGAGACATCTAAATGGTTGCTAATCATAGCCTGTTAAATGCATTTGAGTATCGAGTCACATCAGGTGAGTCTCAAGAATTCACACATAAATGCAGTGAAGTTCAAAGACCACTGGTACTTTATATATCAAAATATAATTGTGTTTGTATCACAAATATCTTGGTGAGTCTTGTCTTGTGATTGTGTACAATTTCTGAAACATTATGTGCACGTGTGGATCTTGTCCTGTGGATCTTGCTTTGCATAATGTGGATTGTGTTGTGCATGTGTGGACTTTGTATATGTGCCGATCTAGTCCTATCCATGTGCGGATCTTGTCCTGTGCATGTATGCATCACATATGAAATTGTTAATATTGCGACTCTTCTAGGTCTATAGGAGAGCAATCATAAGCAAAAACATTCAAGTCTTACCATAGACTGTTGAATTTAAGCTTGGATTGGGCTGTTATAAGACATGACACTCATTTTTCTGAAACATTCCATTGTAGGTCTGTTATATTGTTGGGGTTGTCATCCTGATGGAGGGGGGGGGGCTCTGTCCCAGTCTCTGGAGGCCTCTAACATGTTTTGCTCAAGGATTGGATATATTTAGCGACATTCATCCTCCAGTCGGCTTTGAACAGCGTCCCACTTATGTTTAAAATATAACTTAGACTAAAATCATTGCTTTTTACATTGAAACCATATAAACTTGGTCTATTGAATGCTATTTCTGCCTCGATGTTCATATTTTTCATATTTCATGATGGTAATTTTTGTCTTAAAAAACGTCCTGGTGCTGCCCTAAGCGGCTGAACTGTGGGCATTTCCTATTCCTCAGGCTTTCATCATCTAAGTCCCACTTTCATATATAAATACATCTTTGACACACTCCTCCGTTGCTTCTGCAGGCGTAGGGCTAAAATTTATATGAGGCAAGGTAATGTTTTCACATGGGTTGAGTTACACTTTATGAAAGGTATCCCTTCAACATGATGCTTTCACCACCATGTCTTACTGTGAAGATTGTGTGATCAGGTAGCTGTTAAAGGTAATTTTTCTGTCACACAGTGTTTTGCAAGTAGGATAAAAAGTCAAATTTTGTTTACACCTGACCATAGCAACTTCTTCCATAAGTTTTGGTGTGTTCCCTACAAGGACTGTTAGGAAACTGCAAACACTTCCAGAATAACCGGGGTCCTATGGTTGCAATCCTAAACGTTCCCTGAAATTTAATAAAATCTGAAAAGATTCAGGCTGCCTGAGTACGTTTTTTTAAAAAGCACTGTGAATTTCAAACAGATTAGGAAGAAAAATCAAAGTTTAAAATCTCCTGCTGATGCTTTCGTGCATCACAGATCCAAAATCTCAGCGGTGTCATGAATAATTAATGTGTTTTGATCACTTCATGCAACAGGCTACTAGCAGGGAGAGTCTAGCTTTTCTGCATCTTCTTTGTTTTCCTCTTGGGGGTTTGATTTTAGAGTTTGAAGGAATTGCCCATATAAAACATATAGCAATCAGATTTAAAGGAAATGCCAGCAAAAGCTGCGCCGTTCTCTTGGCACATGTGCTCTGGACTGGATGCCTGGTTCTAGCCCTCTGAGATATGAACGGCATCGTAGGACAGTTTGAAAACTGTGAAAGCCTGTCTCATGTGGAGACACAGGAAGAGGCAGATAACGGAAAAAGGTACGCTTGCAACGTCTCCTCAGCTGACCTCTTTTTACCTCTGCAAAACATGGATGCCAACTGTCGTCATTGTATCCGGCGGGAAACTTCCCAAGTCAGCTAACAGCCGGAGGGGAGGAACAGTTGAACAACAGGAGCTGCAACAAGAAACAGAGGAGTCGCTGTGAACCATACACACACTTCCACACACATACACACTGCATCAGGCCTGCTTAAACAAGATATGACACATGCCCCATTCCCTTACGCCAGCCAGTGACAAGTGATCAGGCAGTCTCATAACTCATGCAGCACCGGGGCAGTTGAAGCACACATTTAAATACATATCCATTCAAATACAGCAGCTCCACTCTGTTATTTCATCATTTAACACTGTTGCAGTTGTATTTGCAGGAGACTAGGAGGATCTAAATTTGTATTCGAGCTCCGTCAGTTTGTGTATTTGGCCCCTGAAATAAAGAAAGCAAAGCTTACCAACAACATTTGGGAAAGCATGAGCTATGAGCTGGAATTTTAAATGGGATCTTATAAATTGCAATTCATATTTGATGAGGAGTAGAGTGTGATTTTTATTTTCTCTCTCGATGAAAGAAAAATGGAGTGAGAGAAGAAACTGTGTGGTTAGTTTAATTTTTTTTAGTTTTCACTTCTTATTTTACATTCTTCAGCTTTGAGCAGCTTCAAAGACAGAAACCAAAACACGCGTTTTGGAGCATGTGGCACAGTAGCTGTCAATAGGGTTGAACTGTTGCATTTACAGCAGGCTAAAATGAAGGTGTGTTTTATGTGTTCTGAGCTTCCATGCATCAGGATCTAATGAAAACATGTTCTTCCTTAACATTCCTGGTTAAAAAACATCCACACAGCATGATGCTGCCAGCTTCATGTTTCTCCACGCGGACGCTGTGCACAGGCTGATCTGTAGTCTTAATTTTTTACCATAGATAACAGATTTTAAGCAAGTTGTAATCAAGGTTTTCTATGACTTTATCTTAACACCAAAGTCTTAAAGTCAAATTTGTGGAGCTCATAACAAATGGTGCTCTAGCCATGATATTTGGTTCCCTGCAGCTACTCCTAAGTTACTGTGGGCCTTGGGTCCTTCTCTGATTAAGACTCTCCTTTATCATTGCTAATAATGGATGGATGGACAGTTTTTAATCCTACTTGCAGTTTTACTAACAGAGCTTTGTCAGATTTTTAGAGCTGGTTTTATAACGCTACGAGGATTTGAACTTTCTTCCTCACCGCTCTGCTGTGTTCCTCAGTCTGCTCGTCTTTTGCTCCTTCAGAGATTTATACTGTGATTAAACGGCTCCATTTGTTAATTAGATGCCCTGTAAATGATATGGTTGCACTGCTTCACATTCAGGAGTTTCAGAAGAAAGAGGGCTTACTATGAACGCCACACTGTACAGGACTTTTTTTACTTATTAAAAACGTATTTCAGAAATTTTAAAACCATGAATTCTTTTCTTACTTGATAATTTTGAGTAATGATGTGCAGTTCTACATTCAGTGAATGTTCTGGATAAAAAAATGGCAAAATGAAAAAACAGGGTGTAAGTGTACTTCTTGAAGGCAGTTTGAGGCTGGTTTCCTTGATCTAATGAATCTAATATATTTTTCACCTTATTGAAAATGGTCCATCTCTACTCTCCAATTACGTGAAAAACTCTGTCTCCTCTAACTTTTTATTGGCTTCATTTCATTTCAGTATACCAACCTGTGAATTTCATAAAACAATTATTTAACCGATATTGTCCCAACATACTCTGAAAGACATTCTTTTATCTCCATGGGAAGATAAGTTAGCACGGGTTAGCAAGGTCAAAGCATTTGCTTTCAGATACGCATGCATGGAAGGGAAAAACAAAATTAACTGAGATGTTGGAACCTGTGGCGAAGTGATTGCAGAAAAAGAAGAATTTATGCCCAGGCTGCTTATCAGCCAGCGTTTGTTGAGAAGTATTAATATGTAACATCTTGCTGGGCTCTCCAGGACACTTGCCTTGGCTCCGAAGAAGGAGAGAGCCCGGTGTTATCGAGGCTTGGCAGTGTGACTTGGTGATGGTATCAAGCGTGCTGACTGGATTCCATTAGGCAATGCCCACATCTATGTCTGCTGAACATATTGGCTCACACTGCAGGAAACTCAGCAAGTGATAGGCCTGCAGTCATGACACATGAGCTATCATCCACTATCCAAAAAAAGCATATAAGCACAGAAACATTTACCGCAGACCTGATGCTGCAATGCAGAGGATGTAGAAGGTCTAAAATCAAAATTTAGTGAATAAAATAAATTTGAAAAATGACTGTCAGATTGGTATGAACGTATTCCATATCTGACACTATGACCCTTGGCTTCCAAAAAGCTAAAAGGTCAGGATGTTTCTTTCTCAGTTTTGCTCTCGTTGTTTTGAGCTTGGACGTCTGTGACAAGATCATCGTGGTTCATAATCAGTTCTTGGTCCTAGCAACTGCGTCGGAGGACCTGGTTGCTGCCTAGGTTGCATGTTCATAAGTTTCAGCACACAAGTGGCTTGGCTTGTTATCAGAGACTTTGAATGGAGACTGGCCACGCTGGTCTCATGCAGGGCTACAATCATACCAGGCACAAGTAAGCCCTAGTATTGCATTTAGCAATGAGCTTTATTACATTTTTTAACACAGGTGCAGAGCTGCTCGCTGATGCAAATATATGAATATCAGAGCCTGAATGTGTCAGTTGTGCTTGACTGATAAAACAAAACAAAAACAAAATACAATCATGAGGTCTATGTACATGATTTCTTCTTACACCATGTGCCTAAAATTGCTGTATTTGAAATTGTCTGGCAGAGTGGCACCAACCTTCATCTTGTAATGCTGCTGATAAGGTGATAAATTTGACTTGTTTTCTCCTTAATAATAAGACTGAAACTACAGTTTAATACACAGAAACCTCTAATATCTGTATTAGGAAATTAAGCAGATTGTGAGGAACCATTCTTGTGAAGATATGATACCGGTGGGACTATCATCAGGATGAGATGGCCAAGATGGCTGTGGTCAGTCACTAAGAATTTTAAGAGATGCTTACCTTCTTACTAAAAAGGAGTTTACAAATCTGCCTGAACTAGAGTTGTTCAAAAGTTCCCAGGGAGAGTAGAGGTGGTAGAGCAAACTTATCAGAAAAATAATGTCTAAGTTTTATATTAACAAGAAATGAGATTTAAGCAGAATATATTAATTGTTGCAAGGAAGAACATACAGTCTTTGCCAATGTTTCTGCCTGTTCTGGTCACACAGGGTTTCACTAATTACTTTAGAACCACAGGCAGTGATTCTCACAGACAAGTAGACAGTTTTCCCAAAAAGACAGATTGTTGAAATAACCTTGAACTAAAGGAGTTTTGCTCCTTAGCAAAACATTTAACACTAAAACAATCTGTAAGATAAGATTCAGGTCTAACGTTGTCTAGTAGGTGTTGAGCTTAAGCGACTACGTTTGTATAATAAAGGAAAACAAAACAAGCTCACAATCATGTTTATTAACTAGGTTATTAACAGGGATAGAGCATGAAATAATTTGACCCATCACAAAATCCTATGTAAATAGGAGGCTAAGAGTTAAACAATTTCAGAACCTTGCATAGACCTGATTATTATTAAAGTGTAAAAGCATAACCCTGTTCCCAGAAACATTTTTAAAAATTCCACCAAAGTGGGCAAGAAATCCTGTGGGGCAGGGCTAAGCATGACAGCGGCCAGAGCCTGCACAATTTTAACAGATACAATGATTCAATGAAACATCTGCTAGTTTATTGTAAACGTTATGCTTCCTAGATTAAACAACAACTATAAACAGGGAGTTTGTAAATTTGACTGACAGCGAGGAGTGGTCAGATATGGTTCTCTACTTCTGTTAATGAGGGAACCAGTAACTTTGTTTGCTTCATTGTTCATTTCATGGGTTCGTTTTTCAGTGTTTATCTTCTGTTTCGTTCTGTGTTCAGTTGTGTTTAGTTGCAGTTCTAATAATTTCATGATTATTTCTTATTCCCCTTTGTTAACCTGATTTCTCTTCACAGCTCGGTGTCATTGGTAAGTTCTCTCCAGCTCGGTACGGTGGGGTCAGTCTCACAGCTACAGATTTGTGATGACTGAAACTGATTGTACTATTAAACCTCCAGTGATACTTCCTGATACCTCCTGTCTTTGGATCTTGTTGGACTTGGGGGCTATGTAATTTCTAGCATTTTACTGAATCTTCTTCTTTATGGATCTCCTGTTGTCCTGTCTACATACGTTGTCCTTATGTTGCCCATACTTTGAGAATTATAAGCCTAAGAAATCAAATATCTACAGATATCAAACAATTATCTCGGCTTAAATCTTTTGTTAATTGCATGTAATTTATTTAAATGTTTTTAAACTATATTTTAAAAGAATACCAAAGACAGATTGAATCGTCAACCAGGAAATAGTTTTTTTGCAGATGACAGGTGTTTTTTGTTGTTGTTTTTATTTTTTTAAAGTCAGTTATTGTAGATGTTCAACTCAAAGACAACCTTGCAGGTCTTTGATGAATTTGCTGGATTTATTGTTTCTGGAAGATAAAACCTTCAGATTTTCTAATGTACTTCAGGCTTTACATTACGTTTTATTCTACTTTACATATTTTACTCAGTAGGCTTTCATGACAATAAATGTCTCAAACAGACAATTATAGATATTCAGTTTTATTATTGGCTGTAATGTTGTATTAAAACTTAATCTAAACCTATCTATAAACTATCCAATTACTCAAAAAATCTATTTTTTTACCATGTATATCAACTCAAAATCCAAGTTTTGTGCCCAATTTAACACAAAGCTTAACAGTAGCTCTCTGCTGTGGAACAGAGAACCTTTCTGTTTCTATTTCGCTCGTCTTCCCTCCATCTGTAAACGTGCGCTTTGTCTGGAATGAAAGTATTCATTCCTTTTCTTCAAAGGAAGCTTCCAGGCTCAGGCCTGAGTTCATAGATACTTCATAGCTCAGACAAATGCATTGTGTTTTCCTGTAAGGATTATCTATAAAGGCAAAAGGCTTCCAAGACACTGCCAAACAAAACCCTAATTACTCAGACCGCACTCTGCTCGACTGCTGGCATTGGCGGTGGCTCTGAAATGTTTTCACATGAGTTACTAGGCTTTGTAAGGTGTCATGACAACAGACATAAATCTTAGCAGATCCTCACCAGTTTTTTTTCAAAGGATTAATCTGGTGATTAGAAAAAAAACCTTCCCGGAAACAGCAACAAACCCATAGCTATAAGATGTCTAAGATTAAAACCTGTTTTTTAACTCTAAAAAATACATTCTTATTGTATTTGTGGATGTTTTACACATATTGGAACTCATATCAGCTCATACCTCTTTTTTCATAAGCTGATCAGAGTAATTAGGAGCTTTAAATCAGTATTTAAGATTTCCTCTTTTCCTGGGGTAAAACTGTCTTGTAACTAATTGACCCATTTCTCTTACCAACTCTTAGAAAGTGGGTATTACAGAAACACAGAGCAGTAATGTACATATATGTTGCCCTTTGTCAAACAGGATGTGGCTACATGAAAATAGATACTAGCTGAATTCATTGATTGTTGTATAAGGAGCATTTTATGCCCACTGTTAGCCATGGTAGAAGATCTGTGATGCTGTGGAAGTTTTTGTCTTGGAAATATCCCAGGAATCATTTTAGAGTGCGTAGCGTCATGTACACTTTCAAATACCTGAGTTATTATTTATGAGATATTGCATGGAATCCATCAGAAAATGGAGTATGCCAGAAAAAAATCCTGATTTATAAAACCATGTGCATGGAAAACCATGGAATTGACAGATGTTTGTGATCCATCCATCCGTCCGTCTGTCCGTCCATCGGTGCCAGTCTGACACACGGCAACACAGAGACACACAAACACTTACAACCATGGACACGCATACCTAAGGAGAATTTAAAGATGCCAATTAACCTAACAGTCGTGTTTTTGCCGACATCCAACCATAAGTAACGCATTAGTGTCATTGTGTATTTAAATGAGACAGCTGACTAATGTTATTTAATGGAAACTGCAGCCAAGACAACGAAAAGAAACACAGTTTAACCGAAGGTTAGATAAATAAATCTGGTAGCCACGTTAAATAAAATGAAGTATTATTAATGACACCTTTTGAGTCTGAGGTGGTCTGATAATGTTAGCAAAGACACCCAGGCAGCATTATGTTTACCACTGACTGTAATAATATCCCAGAATAATATCGCTGTCAGCTTTTCACACTGGTAGGAGCCAATAGGAGCTGGGGAATGGTTAACAGCTGTACTAAATAATAACAAAAACATCAACTGGAAGAGCAGCACAATGATTTGTAAGGTTCACTACATGTAAGAATGGTTGTGTTTAGACTACAGCTCATTTTATTTAGATGTTTCCTAATCTTTCGTCGATTATTTTGGATCTTTAATAAACTGTTCGCGATTTGAAGTCTGGTCCATTTTTACCCATATTAAGTAAATTATTTAGTCCCATAATTTATCATTATATTTTACCGCAGATTGTTTATTTATGTTTGTTTATCCCATTGTTTATAGGGTTTTTTGTGCCTCCTGTGTATTTTTTTTTATTTTTAGGAATCAGTATTCAGTGCATTGGGAGTTATCAATAAAGGTTTGAGTCCATGGAGTATGCAGACCAGTTTTCAGCTTGTTTTGTAGATTTAATAGAGCATAGAGATAGGAAATAGCATCATTATACTTCTCTAATATATATTTAGAATAGATATATGTTCTTAACAGAGCACTTCGCTCACAATCTGCAGGTTTACTTGTGGTTCCTAGAGTTTCTATAGTAGAATGGGAGGCAGATCTTTCAGTTATCAGGCTGCTTTCCTGTGGAACCAGATATGTTCTCTGTCATCCACGGGATCTGGCTTGGAGCTCGTATGTCTGGTTGTGTCTTTACTGACGAGGCGCCTGTGTAGCTGGATGACTGTTACCTTTTATATCTCTGCTTCTTTCTGTCTGTCTGCTTCTGTCTCCTTGAACCCCAGTCTTCC
>JAUZNJ010031275.1:0-14310 GCA_034780135.1 Jordanella pulchra | reverse complement strand
TATGTAACGCAATTTCGTTTTGTATGCACTATGTGCATACAAAATGACAAATAAAAAGTCTAAGTCTAAGTCTAAGTAATCGTTTTGGTGAGATGTGTGCCATACTTAATATGGACCGGAGAAAGCAAAGGAAATGGCTGTCTTAGGACATTTGAAAGAAATTCATAGAGGTACAGGTAAAAGCTATATGACCACCTCCAAGCAATGTGATGTTCCTGTGACGACGGTTGAACGTATTCAGAACCTCAAGACCCATGAGACTGGAGCCAACCCCCTGGGAGTGACTGCAGAGGGAAAGTTGATAACAAATCAAAGAGATGGATAGCGCAAATGGTAAGAAACTAGCAAGAGAAGCTTGTGAATAGATTAAAGGCAGACTTCAAGCTCAAGGAGCATCATTGTCAAATCACACCATCTGTCGTTTTTTTGAGCCAAAGTGACTTAATGGGATACGACCATCAAGGAGGACATTATTGTTGAAAACAAATCATAAAAAGCAAGCCTGGAATTAGTTAAACTACATATTGACGAGCCACAAAACTTTTGAGAGAATGTCATATGACCAGATCAGACAAAAATCATTTCACATCATTTCTATGTTCCCAAATGGACAAATGAAGCATGTCAAGAAAGGAACACTGTCCTTACTGTGAAACATGGAGGAGGCTCTGTTATGTTCCAGGGCTGCTTTGCTTCATCTGACACAGGGTGTCTGGAATTTCTGCTGGGTCTGAGGAAATCTCAAGACTATCAAGGGACTCTAGAGAGAAATGTGTCTCCCAGTGTCAGAAAGCTTGGTCTCAGATGTAGGTCATGGGTCTTGCCACAGCATAAAGACCCAAAACACACAGCTAAACACACCCAAGAATGGCTAAGAGGAAAACAATACAAGTGGCCTTTTATGAGCCCTTGCCTTAATCCTGAGGATGTTTGGAAGGAATTGAATCGTGCCATCTGGAAAAGGCTAAAATACGTGCAGAGTGGTGCAAACGTCTCATTGACAGTTACAGGAATAGTTTGAATGCTGTGATATGAAGTTAAGGATACATTTTTGTCCAGGCCAGTTTCATGAGATTTTTTTTCTCATTCTATTCTATTAAAGCATGGTTGAAAAACAATGTCTGACTTTAATATTTGAATTTTCAAATCACTTTTATTGGTTATTTTTTCAGTTTGATGTTTTTTTCTGTGACCATTGTTGTTTTTTCTTTCATTGAACAAAGGCTACCACCTGTGTATAGCTAGTCTATTATTAGAAAATCCCCACAGCTGAAAACCACTGCACTGATAAGGGAGCAAATGGCTTTTTATTAAGGTTAGTTTAACATCTGAAGAATCAGTAGTAGGAGAGAAATTTCTTTGGATGATTATCAGTCTGTTGTTGTGCGTGAGCATTCTTAAGATCTCTTATCATGCTGTTTCCTTCAAAAGGTGGCACAATTTGGTCCAAACAAGGACAGGAAAAATTAGAGGCTTCAACGCACAGCTTGCAACAAGCCAGCTTTTTGGGGGAGTAGTTTAAAATAAAGATGGCTAACAGATCCTGAGGTACTATCTGCAAAAATACACCATTGTTTCTGATGAACAGTAAGGAGCAAATTTTATCAGGCTGCTCTTCACGGCAGAATATGCTTATAAATGAGATGGACAAAAGGACACGTGTAGAGTGTAGTAGAATGATAGGAAATTTTAATGACAGATGAGCCAAATGTTGAGGTATTTGGATTAAATAGAAGAACATTTATAAAAAGCAGAACTAATGAAAGAGGCAGGAACAATACTCAGTACCATCAGTTTAACAACTGTGTTAAGAAGCCCTAAACAAAGTGTTGATCGAAGAGTTGCAAGTGCTAAAATCGGATTTGTAGAGTTGGCAGGTACTTTAAAGCACGGCTATCAATGGATTTTTTTTTAAACTAATATGTCACACCCTGTGCTTGGCATTTGATTTGGGCCTATTTCATTCTAAATGAACACAATGAATCAAAATAGACCTTAAATTTGTTTACAATCTTAAAACAACACCTAAACCCAGCTTATGAACACAAAGATTCCCCAAATGATTAATCATTTCCATTAAGATCTTAATTTCTAATTAAGATTCTTTCTTGACAAACTACTTTCAATATCCTTGAACAAAACAAAACAAAAAAAAAAAACGTTTCTGGGTGATCCCAAACTTTTGAGTGATAATGTTTTATATGAAGTAATCTATTCTGTGGAGCTACAGTACATTAGTTCTCAGAAGACAGGCCCTTGTGGACCCCTCATGAGCACAAAACTGTCTTACCATGAAGGAATGCTGAAGGGGACGCAATGTAAGTGCATTCCTCTTAGATGCCCCATGTGAGACTCTTACTGATGTTTATTGTAAAGAAAATAAATATAAGCAATCCCTGCCGCAGATGTTTACTGTCCATGCGTTTCACAGGAAGCTTGCGTGTGAAGAAATTCCAAATGCATGCACAGCATCTCTTGTGAATGTGTATATTTATTCAGGACATGTAGGTTTCTGGGAGGCCCAGGGCCCCTATAAGGGGCCTGGGGTCCTTGGGCTAAGCTTTGTTAGGGAGCCACAAGGCCCAGGCTGGGGATGATTAGAACATACCTGGCAGTTTGAGCCACTAGGGTGCTCTGTTGGGATCACTTCTAAATGGTTGTGTCGCTTTGCTGTTAGTCTGAGGCCAGAGATGGTCTGCTGCTGTGCTCTGTATATCGGCCGGAGCTTTGGTAGCCACAGGGTGCGGAAAAGATTCTTCCGGAACCAGTGAGGTGGATGATAAGGTCGAAGACCTTGGCACGCAGCTGAAAGAAGAAAATGGAGCAAGAGAGATGTGCAATTAGGCCTGCAGCTGGGTTATTTCTGGAACAGTGTACTACTACTGCTGCTACCTCAACTGCATTACCCTCACATTCCACCACTGTTCCAGTTTTCTGCCTCTGCTCTGTGTGTTGGTCTGCATGGTGAGGGGAATAGGTGATAAAAACAGGGTAATCCCCTTACATACCACTTCACAATCTCTACAAAACAAAACATTTCAATTAATGAACTCTGTTCATCTAAAAATAGAGTCCCAGTTCAGAAGAAGTGACGTCAAAAGACGTGTTGGGGGGGTGCTCTATTTTTAGGAATCTTAAAAAGCAGGGATCAAAAAAACACTCACAAGATCTGTCAATCATACTTAGAGAAGCTGTGAACATGAAGGTCACACGTTAGGGCTGATGAAAGGGCCGAATGTTTGAAGATGTTAAAAAAGGAGCCAAAATAATGACAGAAATCTCTTTAGCTGCTGGTTGGTGGCACAGTGTGTGGTTGGCATTGGTGAGACTTCTTAACAGACTTTATTAGCAGACTTTAAGGCCAAAAGTGAAAAGGTAGCAATCAGTGGTGGTTCTAGACCAATTTTACTGGGGGAATTTTTTTGTTTGTTTGTTTTATAGCACCCAGAACAAAAGAAAAAAAAGCATCAGACAAATAGTTAATCATTTATTACATTAAGGCAGTGAAAGAGCCACTCAAGTTACTGAAAACCTTGATCTAACAGATGAGTATTACTTGAGTAATTTATTTAAAGACTACTTTTTACTTTCACTTGAGTAAAATGTGATAAAGTAGTTAAGTACATTTACTTAAGTACATTTTTTGTATACTCTACATATTTAGTATTGTGTCTTCATGGGACATAGGACCAGAGCCAGTTCTATAGGAGCACTGTTAGGGACCGCCTGTAGTGGCAATCTGGGCAGTAGCACTAGCATGGAAAAACAAGCTGGTGTCTTAATTCGGTCTCATTAAAACAAGACTGGAAACTAGACCATGAGGACAGTGCACTGTTATCTCTGACATCAACCATGTTAAAGCCACACTAGTTCAGTTTAAGCATGTGTTAGCATAAGGTCAAACAAGTTCGTCTGAGGTTTCTCCACAGGTCCAGGACCAGTTTGTTGGGCGTCTGTCCTCACAGTGGTCAGGGAACTCTAAATTAGCCCCGGCCAGTCAACGGGACAGCTTTCATGTAGACAAGGCCTCATGCCAGATGCAATAAAGGTCAGGAGGTAAAGGTCAGAGGTCAGGACTCAGTGTTGGTCTTTGTCTTTAACAGCTTCCTCTCTGCTGTTTTGCACAAACCTGAGATGTAATCCCTTGAGATGCACTTCAAAGCAAAGAGTTTGCTGCATGTACGACAGACAAAGGCTGCTTCACCTCTACAAGACTTTATCCAGTTGAGAATCAAAACACAGAGGTTGTCCATAAAATTTTAAGAAAAGAAAGGAAAGCAAACAGCATTGGCTCATTTTCTATTAAAAGTGATTCACTATTAACCTGAAAATGAATCAGTTTTCAAAAAAAAATCTTGCCTGCTCTTTAAAAAAAATTTTTTAATGAAAACCTGACAAGTGTACATTTATATTGTTCCCATTTACTCTGATACTTCTCAATGAAATCTGGTGCAATCAATGTTCAAAATACATTTTAAGCAAGTAGAAAACATGCATTGATAATGAAATCTTTATCTTAGTTTAGCGGTTTGGTGAAGGCCTCATGGATTTGCTAGAAAACATCAAAAGATTTATAGCAATAATTATTTTGTCTCTACAGCGCGTTATTAATAGCTTCTATTCTATTTGACAGAATTTCATGTATTTTACATAAAAGAATGGGCAAAGTTTGAGACCCATGTTTTGTATTCCTTTTACTTTTTCAATGTTAATCTATGCAATATATCCCCACTAAAATGTGCAAAACATTGTGGATGTAATGTGATCAAATGTGAAAAAGTTCCAGGGTTTTCAGTATGTTTCCATGATAGTAAGTGCACATTTCAAAATCCCAGAAAAACAGATCTCAATGACCTGTAATTACATCTGTAGGGGACAGCTAAAATCTGAGATAACTATATGAATAGCTTTTCTTTGTTAACTAGAATTTATCTGATAATAAGATCCCAACAAAACAAATCCACAACCTTTCTAGGGTAGATGCATTGCACAACTCTGTGCTGGAATTGCTCTAACTTCAGCTAATATAGCGAAGAGGGTACTTCTCATTTCCAGACATAAAACGAGAGCTCTTGCCAAAAACAGCAATGGAGCAGATCTACTCCCAATGAAGTATAATTTCTTTTTTGTTGAAAAAAGCCTGTCTTGGAAAAACAACAATAAATTCAAAAGGGCTTCAAAGGGGCCATCAGTGCTCTTATTTCTCTTTGCACAAAACAAAGCACCGGCATGCTTAGAAACCCTTCAATTGCTCAGACCTAGATGAAACAGTCATCAAGCAGAACATGGAGAATGAGAGCCTGTTGAATTTGACTTACTGTCCAGAGGCTTTTATGGTGTCTCACTGTTAGGTGAAACTAGTCTCTCTGTTTTTCTGTTTCTTATAATCTCCGTCTTAATCTTTCTCTTAATATGGTCATAATGTAGAGCAGTAGACATAAAAGAAACCATGCTTATGCCAACAAATCAGCTGCATCACACACTATTGGATAAAAGTCTGTAAACCTGACAATATTACCGTAGCAGATTTGGAGCAGTTTTTTTCAGTCAGAAAATTTCTTCAAACATTAGTCTGATTATGGGGTCTCTCACTTAGAAACATTACTTGTGTGCATGCTTAGAGATGGGGAAAGACATAGGCAGCTGGCAGTCATTAAACATACATTTTCTTTGTTTACATATCATTGTTGCTTCTATGAAATTATACCATCTGAATTCACCTCTCAGGCCACATGATTTCATGGCTTGGATGCTCAATCTTCTGGTTTTGGATAAGATGTTATGATCTTATTATTACCAGCAATCATTTTTGGCAATGGTTGAGTTAACTGCTTTGTCATTTCTACTTTGGATGTTTTCTCTGCCAAACAAAACAAAAATCGGAGTCTCTCCGCACACAACTTGGTAATGATTTTGCACAGAGATCCTTCTGGCCATCCATCATCTTGTGGATTTCAACCCATTTGAGAAAGTAAGTAGGACATTGCTGACCCTGAAATAGGATTAGTTAAATAGATGGTGGAGCTGATCAACATAAGGCTGTGGTGTTCAAAGTTTTTGCAGTTTGGGCCAAAGGGTCGTGTTCCAAGAAGTGGAAGGTCTCTAAAAACGTGTATCTTTTGCATTAAAGATTCTAAATAAACATGTTTTGTTTTGTTTGTATCATTACCTGCTCAACAGGTAAGATAAATTATTCCTACACAATGGCAGATTTAGGTTTAAGGATATCTTTTTAATTTTACGATAGATGTATTTTCCGTCTGGAAGTGACTTTAACATTTTAAAGTGACCAAGCCAAGATCCTGATTTGAATTGAAAATCTGAGGAGGAAGCTAAGGATTAGGTTGATAGAAAGGAGGCATTCCAAGCTTAAATACTTGGAGCCCCTTACCAAAGATAAATCTTTTTGAATAGCAGTGGGAACATACAAAACATGCTGGTCAGCAATTATAAGAAGCAAAGGATTATTGAATAATTTTAGGCTTAACTTTATTTTCTCTGTCTTGAAAGAAGAAATGTAGTCCCTCTTTATATAAAAAATACTGGCTGCCTTTAGCAAATTTTCTTAAATGTCTGCTTCTTAGTAAAGCATTGGATGTAAAACTTACAGTAACATGAAATCAAAAAACAGTATAATGTTGTAGCTACCATATTCATTTTTAAAAACAATTTGATTTGGTCTGTATCTGATTTGAAAGGCTTCACATCTATGAAAATCTCCCCCTAAAATATTTCATACAATTTCCATCTTCATCAACACCTTGACTGATAGAAATTCTTGCAGTGCAGTCCAAAAGAATCTGTCTGAAGGCTCCCAATGGCCCACAAGCCACGCTTTGGACACCGTTTGCAAAATATATAATCAGATGATTATAATTATGAGTAATCTCTGCCACATATTAAAGAATCATAAGAAAGAAATAGATATTTACAGTATTTGTTTGGAAAAAAGTCCTGGTATGCCACAAAGAAGCAGACATATAAAAGGTAACTGTTATCCAGCTTCACAACGTCACCACCATGCTCCATAGTTGGCATCATATTTTTATATTTGAAAGCCTGAACTAAATTACTATAAACAGTACTTGTTTTGGTGTTGGATTTCATCTAAACATAAAACTGCAAAGCAATATTTAACCCAATAGTTGGGTTTTTGTTTGATAAAACCCACTTTAATATACACTTTTTAAAACCTATGTTTTTTAACTATTCATTCAATTTGATTTTTATAAGATCAAGGTTGAGGAAGATTTTTTTAATGAAGAAATAAAAGCTTAAAATCATTTGATATATTCATGCCACGAAGCGTGAATGTAAACTTCAGAGCGATTCCTCTTTCTTTTAGTCCTACAGCAAATATTTTTGCATGTTTGGAACATATCTACCAACACATATAGTAACAGACGTATTTCTCTATATAAAAAAAAAAGAATCAGTCTTTTGCAACCAGATATCCAGCTGAAGCTGTTGGAATTTGCACTGATTCATTACATAGACTAAGGAGCTTCAGGACGCCCTTCAGTGGAAGTGTAATATCCTGCATCCTGTTTCTATTAGGCCGCACAGCCATGACACGTCTGATTGCTCAAAGAGAAAAGGCCAGGTGTCCTCTGGTCTCCCTCCTTTCCCCCATCCAACGCTGATTTTACTCACCATAGGCAACAGAAGTCTGCCACCTCTTACACAGGATCACTGGATCACTGAGCTGAGAAGCTGCATGGAAATAAGAACTTAGTTAACAGCTGCTTAAATGAAGAAATTAGGTCAAAACAGGAAACAGGCGATTTATTGTGCCCTATTGGTTGCAAGGAATTCACTATCACTAGTCAATTTATGTACTAATTTCAAGATGATCAATCCACCTACTACAAAGTATTTGACATGTAGAAATTAATGCAAACCAGTGCTTATTATCTGAAATTTGCTTTTCTGTCTAACTTAACTATATTAAGACCTTAATAACATGTTTCACTGTACTGATATGATTTAAACACAAACAAAATTGTCAAAATGGAAATAGAAAGAACAACAATTTTATTTGTCCCTTTACTTTTTATCAAAATTAATTATAATAACTAAATTTAGCCTCTGAAGTTGTGAGATCGGACACATAATCGATAGTAATCATAACAGAGAATTTAAAATCATTAAATTTATACACAAATTTAAAACAAATGTTTTTGGATCTGGTTAATAAGATAATTTTGCTCTACATTTCATGGATTCAAACAACATTGGTTCAAAAATAAATGTGTTCCTCTGGGATGCAAAGATTAGAAATGGGAACAAGCTACTGCTGTTTTTTTTATTTCTTTATTAAATGTTCTAAACACATTTAATATGAATGATCAATAAATAACTTTTTCATTTGCAGTTGAACTGCAAATGGAAGAAAAAAAAACCTGACAAAATACAGTCCTCCATGGCTTTGCATTTTCTACCTCAATATTCAAACAACAATATCCAAACATTTTGGTCCCAGCTTCACTGATCCCAAGGTATGGCAGCCAGAATGTAACTATTGAATAATAAAAATTCACTGTGACCTTTCTGTTATTTAGCACACCTTCACATTTGGAGCTTTTTCTAACATCAAGCGGCAAAACCTTAAATAACAATCGTACATTTTCCATTTATATTTGAATTAACATATAAGGTTTATATTTAGGTTTAATTTTTAGATATACTTAATAGATTTAAGATTTTCATTTGAATATAATGTTTATATTTAGATATAGGATGTAAAAAAAATGTATGATAGTTTTATTTTCTTAAATGATGATTCTAGTACCTTGACATTTGGGAAAATTCAGAAATTCACTCTAAATTTGACAAATATTTTGTAAAATTTCTGTCTCATGTTATATCTATGTTATATATCTGGTAGTGTGACAACCATCTACAAAAGTATCTCATATTTTCATTTTAAAATAATAAATTACACAATGAGCAAATCGTGGGAAGATGTCAAACAGTTGCCAATATTTCCAGAAACTGATGCCACCATTAGGCATTTAGTGCAATACCATGTCTCTGACCACTGTAGCTGTAGATATCAAGTTATATATAACTAGAAGGAGAGATGGATTTGCTATATTTACCTGGATAAGAAATATCCAAACAAAGAGACCTTGCTGTCAGAGAGAAACAGAGCAGACCAGTTTGTGAGCCTCCAGATGAGCAAAGATGAGTTCTGTTTGGAAAAATGTAGCCTAAAAACAAATTGAACTTTGACTATTAATCCAAGTTTAGATGTGTGATGGAAAAGTAATATTGCAGATAACTTTAACTCATTATCTCCTCTATAAAACATGGTGGTGGTAGCATCATGCTGAGGTAAGAGTTTTATTCAGCCAGAAGATATAAGTTATTCAAAGCTGGTGAGAGGATGGATGGAGCTAATGAGGGAAATCATTGAAGTTTATCTGAAATGGGCTACAAAACACTTGAGAGCAAATGTTTCCTACATGACCTTAACCCCAAACATAGAGTATAAAGACAAGCAGGTACAACATTTTATTAACTTTTACCTCTGGGTGCTAAAGGTGTTTGGGTAAATATTTATCTAAAATGTTTTAAGATTTACAAAATTGTTCAAAACAGGAACACTGTGAAGTATTCAACCTAATAAAAAAGAGAAAAAGTGAGCAGAATTCAGTTTTTATCAACTCACTGTTTATTCTAATTTTAAATAAGTTCCCTGAACTGTTAGATGAAAAAAAAAATATGAATAACTAGAAATATTTAAGGGGTACACATCAGTTGTGTACCCCTTGAATCATACATTATGAGGTACACATCAGTGTACCTCATAATGTATTGGCTAATTGACTATTATCCATGGGTGTGGCTAGACAACACCTTGAGCAAACTTGCTGTTACGATTGATAGAATCAGTTGAATACAATACAACACAGAAATCATTTAACAGTTTATATATTTTATTTGTAGCAGTTTAGTCCCTTGATAAATTATCTATCAATACTTCATCTAAAAAAAACATAATCCAGTGAATATTTTTTGAAATTGGAAATAAAAAGCTGCATTATTGATGTGAAAATATAAAAAGGAAGTAAAATGAGTAGCAATGCTTCCTGCAACCAGATGAGCTCTAAGGCTGCATCCCCAAAATGCGACAATCGTCAAGAAAAATCTACTTCTAATTATTTAGTTGAGCTGTACAAGTTTGATGTGTACAACTTGCAGATATAGCTCAGCTTAATGTGTCTTATAGTGCATTATGCTCATCAGTCAACAAGTGCTTCTAATAAATTTGTGT
Organism: Jordanella pulchra; assembly: GCA_034780135.1. Lineage (NCBI taxonomy): Eukaryota > Metazoa > Chordata > Actinopteri > Cyprinodontiformes > Cyprinodontidae > Jordanella > Jordanella pulchra. Next base: position 4,031 of record JAUZNJ010031275.1, on the reverse strand, counting down.
CCAGGGTCAACAGTAATGGTCAGCCATCCTTAATTTAGGAGCTGCACCCTGGGCCAGTATTTCCTGCACACCCATTTCAACTCCTTTTTCATCATCGACTCTCATAAAACCCAAAAACTTAAACCCAGCCCACATATGAAGTAAAGTCTGCCGAATACAAAAGAAACATATTTTATACCTGTTTGATCTTTATTGGCTCACAGGGGTGGTGGTAGTCATCTGTGTTAGTGTACTTCCTAAACAGCTGATATTGTATTATCGTAAGGAACAGCCTGTTGTTTTTGTAAATCTGATAGTGATTCTAAAGTTAAGAGTCTAAAATGATCTAAAAAGTACAAACTATATATACAAAAACATCTTTCTTGAGAGGAACATCTAATGGGTAATTTTTATTTCTTTTTTTCTCTGATTGCTCACTTCACACCAGCCCAAGCCCTGCCACCGCGGGTGGGTCAAAATTCTTCCTGTGTTGGTTGCTCCAGATTAGCAAACTCTTAATTGTGAATTGCTATATTTCTAAAGTTCCATTGTTTAATCAGTAAATAAAAATGCATTCAATGAAATTTAATTCTTCTACATCCAATCATTTTTTTTTTTTTTGACTAACTGGGGAGTTACCTGGAAAACAGGAGTTTGGAGCTTCTGACATAAGTGTTGAAAGCACACATAGGACTGGAGCTGACTTCTAAGGTTATGAAACGTTGTATTTGCTGACAGCCACTTGGTCCCCTTCCTTCATCTTTCTTAACTGAAGAAATATTGTCTCAGTGTGAGAAGGAAGGTCAGATGGTTAGCAACAATGTTAGAAAAACAAACCAACAGAACAATTTTATTCTATTCAGCATCTCTGACATTGAGAAGGGAAGTGGACCTTGTTCATTCACAGCTGTGTAAACTACTTAAGTCTGTCTTATATGGCTACAAACATGATTCTGAAATGAAAAACCCAATGTGGTAACGACAAAGATGGACAAAAACATAGTTGCGTTTGGTTACCAGACTTCCTTTTATTATTTCACAGTGTGTTTGAAGTCGTGAGAGAGTGATTTCTTATGTGTTCGGTTTCTGCACTTCTTCTGAATGAAAACCAAATGATCAAATGTGCTAGATAAAACTCAAAAGAGAGAAAATAGCCTTTAAATGCTGCAATATCATCACAAGCTCTGAGATCTTCTGTTGTCCTCTGAAACCAGCTGTGGCAAGCCTGACCACAACAAGATAAGCTGTGGATCTGTTTACTGCACAGCCTATAAATATGGCCTAATTACTCTTCAGTTGAGCTTGCAGGACAGATGTTAAAGCTGCATCCCTTCACTCTCTTAACTATGTAGTGATGGTTCACAGACTGTTTACACACTTCTCATTCATCTGTGCTATGACCATTTCCAGTTGCAGTCAGGCCAGCCCAAGTGGTTTACGGAGCAGGGCCCTTCCAGCATGTGGAGCCCATGCTCTTCTACTCTCTGCTTGTTTCGTGACTTCTCACAAGGAAATAAATAAAAGTGAAGATATATGCTCAATAGTAATCCATAGTGGAGCATTCCTTGTAACTGTGGGAACTAAACAGACTCTGATGACTGTATATATGTGAGGGTGAAGTAAACAAGTGACACAGAACAATATGCTTTGATCTAATAATTACAGTAGGAAACAACCTAAAAACAAAACGGCTGGGATGAAGCGGAGTGCATTACCTGCGTTTTCCACTTTGCACGCTACAGAAATTCTCAAGATTGGGTTGCTAAGATCTAACAGGTAAAAGTAAGTTCAAGTTATTTTTTGTTTTTGTTTTTGTTTTGCTCAAGATTTACAGACTGGCAAAACAGGACCTGTATAGGAGTTAAAGTGTGTATCTATCATCCTTCATTTAAACCGTTTGAATTGTTACTGATTAACACCATTTAAAACATGCATCAGGATATCATAAATTTGATTTTTAGTTCATTTGTAACTTGCAGCCTGTCAAGGAAGGGACAGTTTCCTTGTTTTTCTGTATGTAAATCTCTAATAACCAACTATTAAAAAAGTTATTAGTACATAAAATACTATTTACCAGAAACAAGGTAATTTCATAATTTAAAAGCTTGGTAAGCAACATCGGTCCTTGAGTGCTACTGTCCTGCAGCTTTTACCAGCGTCCCTTTTTCAACACACCTGAAACAAATGAACAGTTAATGGCCAGACTTCTGCTAAATTCAGTGACAAAGAGGTAAATTGGTCTTTTGTCCCAGGTGTGTTGGAGTAGGGATGCATGCAAAAGCTGCAGGAATGTAGCACTCAAGAACCGACAACACATAAGTATTGGATTAACTGAAAGGAGATGCATGTTTTTGATCCAGAGTCAGTGCTTGACAGATTTTTTTTCTTCTTCTTTAAGACATTTGCCAGTAATCACAAAGAATCCTGAGACCATACATGGCTCCTATAGACCCTTATAGACCATAGTTTTATCAGACACACAAACCAGCACAGCGGTGGCTACACAATGAGACTAAATTAGCATATTGTTTTGTTGTTGGCTATTACAATCGACAGAGATATAGCTGTTTCTTCTTTTACAATGACCCAAGCCAGCTACATGGTTGTTTCCCAGGCTTGCTGCAGTTAGGTAGAACTTTAGATCACCCTCTATTTTTCAGATATCTAGAGCCTCTTTCTATCTTTCTTGAAATTAACACAGGTTTTTCAAACATGGGTCAACCCGCTAACAGTTGGCATTTGGCTCCCTCCCCAATGGCAAAAAATTGCTGGGTCTGACCCCCGCTGGTAAACTGCGTGACCTTTGTACCCGCAATGCTGTGTGTCTGGTGATGCCATCACTCTGGGCTAGCGTTGATGATGTCACCAGTGCGACAAAATGGAATGGAGCCTGGACGTAGTCAGTGTGCTTTATTCTTTTGCTCTCTTGTCTGTTTAAAACCTTTTCACCAGTGCTGCACCATGTTTATCAAATGTAAGTAGAGTTGTTATTGCTTGTTAGATCAGACACGACTGGCATGGTGTGTTGACGAGTGTATATAGCGCTCAATGGTTCACATAAATTACCAGGGCGCCCCTGGTCTAATGTTCCCACTGTATGCCTATAGCCATTGAAGACGATTTTAACCAGAGTCATTTGACCCAGGTCGAAGAGGGTCAGTGAACCATTTCCACTGCTACTAAAAGCTGACTCTTCCCAGGTTTAAGCAGGTTTATTTGACCAGTGGGAAAGGGGTATTAGTGTAGATGTCACCCCATTTAGCAAGTGGTTAGCACTGTTGCCTTGCAGCAAGAAGGTTCTGGGTTTGGGTCCAGCCTGGGGTCTTTCTGCATGGAGTTTGCATGTTCTCGCCGTGCATGCGTGGGTTCTCTCTGGGTATTCTGGCTTCCTCCCACAGTCCAAAAACATGATTGTTAGGTTAATTGGCATCTCTCGATTGTCCCTAGGTGTGAGTGTGTGCATGGTTGTACGTCTTCGTGTGTCTATGTGTTCCTCTGCGACAGACTGGCGTCCTGTCCTGGGTGTACCCCGCCTTATACCCATAGTCTGCTGGAGATAGGCACCGACCCAGCCGTGACCCTGACGGATGAAGTGGGAGAAGATGGATGGATGGATAACTCTGTCAGATCTTCCATCCAATAAGTTGGGGTGAACGGGTCTCCTTAAATGAATATCCTGGCCCCTGAACATAAATAACCTTAGGCTATATATTCAGCTGTATGAATATGTCGTCTACAGCTGTATTATAGCTATCATAACTTGGTGGTTACCATTGTTAAAGTGCTCAGGGGGAGTCTTTCTGCCTCCAGCTAAGCTCCGCCCACAGAAATACATCACAAGGTTTTCCAACTGAAAAGGGGTCTGTTGTGACCTATTTATAAAAAAAATCTCAGAATTTCCAGAATTGTAAAATTGTTATTGGAATTTACTTAGTAAGATAGAAGTTATTTACAAAGTAAGAATTAAAGCCCCAAATGTTGGGATCCGGAGCCTGTCTACCATCTTTCTCCAGCAGAGCGCGCCGTGGGTCTCCTGGGCTGGAGCCCTCAAC